>RJWT010054324.1:0-10314 GCA_004365215.1 Cuniculus paca
CAGTAGTAAATACTTGCTTTCTCCCTGAGTCTTATTCATCCCATCATTCAATAATGCTTTCTCCTGGTGCATTCTGTTAGTTTACTTCGTTCTGCATCCCTGGTATTTAGTGTCATGGCTGGCACATAATAGACAATCAATATGTTATGTTGGCTATGCCAAAGATTTCTTTGTTAAGGCTTCCAGATGTTTTATGGTAGCAGTCTCTTTTAAAATAAAACTGTAAGAAATCTTCTGATGGGATTTGGTGATATTTACTCTTTAGACTATTATTATTGAATTGATCCTAATTATTTTAGGACATTTTTTCCCAAGAGGTCAGTGCTGTAGGCATTCATAGATTATGATTCATTGATTCATTCGAATCATATCCTTTCTAAGTAATTGATTAGGAACTGCTTCTAAAATGTTAGTGTGCGTGTGGGAGGGTATTCCTCTCTCTAATGAGCCTCTTCTTCTCCAAGGAATCACAGCACAGATACACTGTGTGCACTTGGGGGCAGTGTACCATTGTGGTTACCATATACACTTGCTGTAGAGTCAGACCTGCCTGGGTTCAAGTTCAGGCTTTAACACTTAATAGCAGCATGACATCATGCAACTAATTTCTCTGAGACTCATGTTTTGCTTTTTTCCACTTTTAAAAAAGAGGCACCATTATAGTACTTCATACAACTATAATGACAAATAAATGATAATTCAAGTAAAGTTCTTAGCACAGTGCTTGGCATGTGAAAACTTCCAAGAAATTTTAACTATGATTTGGGGGCAACCAATTTTCTGGTTTCTCTCTCACTCTCTTTTGTCCCTCTTACCTTACTTCACCCAGATTGCCGTGGCAAATGATAATGGCTGACAGCTGCCTCTGTGTCTTGAGGGGAAGTACTTCTTTGTCCTTGAGTGTCTGTCAAAAAGTAAAGTACAAAAGAAAATTCACAAGGCTGCAGTTTTTAAGTCAAATGAGACCAAGCCTATTTTCCTTAGGGCAGTAAAGAATTTCTTATCCATTCGCCTTCATTTTGCTTAATTACCTGCTCTCCATAGTCATTGGAGTCTGTAATTCCATAAATAGGTATGGAAAATACGTTATTCTCCAAGATTATTCCACATAGTTTTGCTTGTATCTGTGTAAGTGAAGATATTCTGAACCTTAACTTTTGTCCAGGAACTGTTAGAAATCAGTTTTCTTAACAGTGCTTTAAGAACAAAGGACTGCCTCCCTTCCCAGGCACTTATTGGAAAACTTTTTTCTCTAGTCCATTTTTAATCTGTTTCTCAAGCCTTCATTTCTTTGTCATCCTACGTAAGCACAGAGGGGGTAGGTGTCACACACAGACTGTGAGAACATGTGTTTCTGTGGATGCCACAGTGCTTGTTTTATTCTGAACTTGACCCTTAAATGTATGGTAGTGTGGATAGAAGTGGGGGAATGAATTCTTTTCAGGTGAAGATTTATAGTCCTATAAATGAATAAACCCCAGATCTTTGAAGATTGATTTAGAAAGAACGGTACTATTAGACTCTGAATGTGTTTGTTTCAGTGGGGTGGAGTTAGTTCTAGCATTTCCTTGTCCAATAGGAAGTGGGTGAATTGCCAAACTACTGAGATCACCATTGTTGACTTAGATTCAGGCGTAAGATTAGAGCGGGAAAGCTGTCGAGGAACCCTGGAATCAGTGCTGCTTGTGCTTCTACTTGCTCCTGGCCAGTCAGAGACTGGGACCTGACCTCAGAGATCCCAGGATCCTGGATGTGTTGCTAAGGGGTGGACTGCTTTCCGTGGGTTCTTTTTTGGGAGCCATATTGGAGGAATAATGGTGGTGAGCAGCAACTTGGCCTGTTTTTTACATTGCCCCTGCAGTGGGAGTGTACCAGCTCAGAAAAAATCACAGATCCATCCATGTTCATGCTTCTCAAGCTGATCCAGCTTCTTCACTCCCCAAAGGCCTATTCAGAGAGAAAAAGAACTGCTGTGTTTTAAGGACAATTTTAGGATTGAGCTCTTGAAGAATTTTTAAGTTGTTTGCTCCTTCTCTCTGGCGACTAGAGGGAACTTCTTGGCAGTTTTTCTAGGATTTGTTAGACCTCTCTGTCCTTATCAGTCACCAGACATTAATTTAAAAGGGCAACTTTGATGATTACTAAGTAGGAAGAAGAAAATGGTCGTGAAGTCAGAGCTGGTGTGTTCCTTCAGCCCTCAGTTGGGTGCTTTGTGGTAGAGGTGTGATTTTCAGTGCTGTGTGTGAGTGTATTGATGATGGGGTCCTGCATATTAGCAGGACATGTGGGTTATTTTTTTCTTTTTAAAATAATTTGCAAACATAATTTTGACCCTATTCAATACTCACCATCTTCTCCATCTCCCATTTGCTCCTGTGATAATGACAGATTTTTAGAGTATTTGCTCTGTGCCTGAGACTTTGAAAAGGTAGTTACACTTCTCACTTAACTTTCATAACATGCACTGAGTTTTAATCCTAATACCCTGCCCCACAAGTAATTGAACTGCTGTATGCTGCTCTTCTTAAAAGTGCAGGTCATTAAGAGTAGTATTGAGGGCCTTTGTTGCTTGTCTACCAGGGGCACACAGCTGGAAAGTACTAGAGTTAGGATAATGAGTAAGGCTAAGTTACGGGCAAGAAGTCCTATCTCTTGAGTATTTAAAACAATTTTTTTTAACTGAGATGTAATCACAATAGAATGCCTAAATCTTGTCTATATTTTAATGACTTTACATACTCATCTGTGCCTGTGTAAACCACCCAGATCAAGATATAGAACATCTGTCACCCCTGAAGTTTCCTTTATGTCCTTCCTCCAGACATCGCCCTTATCCCTCCCTCAACAGTCATTCTTCTGACTTCTGCCACCATGGAGGTGTTTTACAAGTGTTTGAACATCATATAACTGGAATCATACAGTTTGTAGTCTTTCGTATCTGACTTCTTTTCCCCATTATGTCTGTGAGATTCATTCATGTTGAGGTTGCATATGGAAGGAGTTGGTTCTTTTCTGTTTTTGAATGGTGTTCCATTGTTTAAATATTCAGTGCTTTGTCTCTTATTGATAGATGTTTTTGTTGTTGCAGCAGTTTGGGGGCAATTATGAATAAAGCAGCAAACGTTCTAGAGTGTGCCATTTGGTGGACATAAGCTTAGTGATATATGAGAGGTGGAATTGCTAGGTCCCATATTTAGTTCTAGTAGATATTGCCAAAGTGGTTTTATCAGTTTATTCTCCCACCAGCAGTCTGTGGGTCCCAGTTGCTCTGCATTCTTGCTACTACTTGGTGTTAGTGGTCACATTAATTCTGTTCATTCAAATACTCAGGAGAGTATTTGTTGTGTCTCATTGTAGTTTTAGTTACATTTCCCTAAGGAATAACATTTTGGTTTCCTGTTTCTTATGCTTGGTAGCCTTTTGAATGCCCTCTTTTATGAAGTCCGTAGTAAGTCTTTCATTAAATTGGGTTGTTCATTTTTTTCCCTATTTATTTGTAGGCATTCCTCACATATTTTGGATGTGAGTTTTGTGGGATGCATTTATTAGAAATATCTTTTCTCACTTTCATTTTCCTATTCATTCTTTTAATATTGGTGTAAGGGGGATTAAATGTAGGACCTTTACACTAAACTACACCTGTAGCTCTTTTTTATTTTTATTTTTATTTTTATTTTTATTTTTATTTTTATTTTGAAACAGGCTCTCACTTAGTTGCTGAGTTGTGTAGGCTAGGTTTGAACCTGCAGTCTTGCTAGCTCAGCCTCCCAGTGTGCTAGGATTACAAGTATGGGCCACTATATCCAGTTTAATATTATCCTTTGATGAATACAACTTCTCATTTTGGTGAAGTTCATATTATCAATGTTTTTTTCTTTATGATTAGTAGTTCTTTTGAGTTCTTAGGGATTAAAAAAAAATTCATTGCCTTTACGTCTGTTGAATATTTTGAGGTAGAAAAAAAGTGAAGAACCACTTCTTTAGAAGATATGAGCCTCAGCCACATTGGGTGCTGATGGATTCCTTTTTTTTTTTTTTTTTTTTAATTCGTATATGTTTTTGATATGAATTCCTGTTTTTTGGATTGGCCATTGTCACTCAAGAGTGGTATTCTGAGCTTTCATATTTATGAAGGACTTTAGGTTTACAGAACTCTTTGTCCTTCCATCTCATTTGATCCTGTGCGGGGCTCACTAAGTTATTGCAGGAGTGGTTGGTTAGGTTTGACACTAGAGGACTTGGCTGGTCAACATGAGCTCCCAGGGACTATGGGACCTTCACGTTTGCTGTGCCATTTTGCACAAGGGTGAAGAGTTGGATTTCTTGTGCTCGTGTCCTGGCTCTATAACTTGCTAAACACAGTGACTGGTACACGGTACTGGGCTATTGCTGTTATTCTTTTATTATAGTGTCTAATAGGGTAACAATTCTTTGTGGAGTTAGAAAGAGCTCTGATCATTACTCCATTTCTCTTGCATTGTTTTGTATTTCCCTTCCTCATTCCACACCTATCCCCTGCCCCATGGTTTTGGCTGTGAAAAAAATGTGCTTTGCAAGTGTAAACTAAACCAACAGTAGGAGAAAGTCTGAAAGTATGCTGCCTTATAGGAACTTACCTGGCAAGTATAGGGCCATCGAAGGTTTTGGAGGATGGTGGTTAGTAGGGGCATGGGGAAGGGACATACCAAAAAAAGAGGTTATTGCTTAATTCCAAGATAAAGACTATTGACCCTTTCACCTTGGTTCTAGGAAATTCACACGGAAGTAAGAGATTTGTGTAATAGTGATTTTAATTGTAAGAAAGGAAAACAAATGAGTGTTTTCTAGATACCTAGAAAGAATGGTACTATATCCGAATGTATGTACATGAGGGACAGGAAGAAATTATATGAACCTGGGACAGGACTAAAGCTAAATATGTTAAATTGACTTTATCTGCGACCCCTCCCCCACACTCTCCCCTAAGAAGAGAACAAGACCATATGTGGAAAAAACCTTATATTTTGATATATTTTTCTTGAAATAAAAACAGATCCTGTTGACTTTCCCAGTTACCAAGGCCAAGGGGCCCACCCTTCACACCCTCTGAGTTTGTCTGAACTTCCTCTCTGTGGCTCTGGGTGAAAATTTCACACAGTGTGCCATGAAGTTGATGTGACACATCTATGAGGGCCCAGAGATCTTGGTGTTTAGGCAACTCTTGTGTTCAGACTGTTTCCTAGCAGAAAATGAACCAGAGACAAGTTGGCTCTGTGACCCCACTGTGGAGAGGAGGGTAACTTGCTGCTGGAGTAGGGACAGCAGGAAAGAAAAGAAGGGGTCAAGCAAGCAGCCAGGACATGGGCCTCAGATTTCACTATGTATGCATAAGAATCATCTGGGGAGCTGGTTAAGATTCAGCCAAGAAGTTCAGACTCAGTAAGGTAGAGTTGGGAATCTCTATTTTAACAGGTTACTTGATGTGAAGCAGGTACAGAGATACAAGACCTTGAATAACAAAAATCCAGACTCAGGAACTGGAGAGTTCTGCAGTAGTCTGTAGTTTCAAAGCCATTAGTTTAAAAGTAACATGATGCTTGCCCCCAAGCCAAGCTAGTTTTGTAGAGCCTTCGCTGTGAGCATAGTCTGCAGACACACAAGGAGCCTAGCATACTCCATGGACCAATGGTGGGAAATGGGCATTTGAGTTTAAGAAGAAGAATTTCTGGAAAGAGGAAAGAGAGCCTTTGCAGATGCTTCTGGAGAGAGGAGTTACTCCATCTTTGGGGTTGTCTTTGTATTATGATGTCAGTGCCATGAATCCTTCATAAGGTCCCGCCCATCCCACATACTACTCATGCACCCACTCTCTCTCCCATATCACCCTCACACAGTCTTCCACCTGAGCCCCAACCCTGACAGTCCTTGTGTCCCCAGCCTTCCATACCTATGTGCTCACATCTTTGAAAAGGTTTTTCCTTAAGTGATGTTGAGAGATGATCAATGTAGTATTTAGGTTAAATATAAACAGACGTGTCTTAGAACTATGGAAATTAGCCAGGCATGGGGATTGTAGGTGGGTGAGAATAAACAGGCTTGCGTAGTTCTAGTATTGTTCAGAATCCTCAGCAGGATTCGTGGATTTGATGGCGATCAGATTTTAGTTCTCACTCAGTAGATCTCATCTTACCTTTTGGGGTTTTTAAAACTTTAAATACGACAGTTAAAATTCTTAACTTTTTAAGGGTTGCAGTCCTCTTTGAGTATATGGATAGTTTGAATTATTTTACCCGAAAACCACACACGTATTTGAAGGGGAAGTGGTTTCTGAACAATCTGGGATCCCTCTGTGGACCTTAAATAAAAGAATGCCTGCTTTGATCAGCATATGACCTTCTCCTGAGGTCATTTTTATGGCACAGTGACCATTTTTTTTCTCGTGGAGTACTGTTCACTCCACAAATACCACTCCACAAATACCACTTGATATTATGTGTTTACTTTCTGGAGGGTTTATGTTTAGTTGTAAAGAGCAAGTGGATTTTAGTCAGAGTGAAAAGACCAAGTGCCCATAAAGTGCTTACCTCCTGATACGGTAAGTATTCATTTAAAAAAAAAAAACCTACATATACTTAGTATAATCATAATTACAAAGTTGTTAACTCCATAAAACTTCTCCCTGTTAAAAGCAGTGTAGAAGCAATGAACTAGGTATTAGGAAACCCAAAGGCCTCTAGCTTGGCTGTTTCTCCTTGTTTTGTTTTGTTTTTTTCCTGAGTCCAGTAACTCAGTTCACAATAGATATTTATTGCATTCCTCCTGTGAGTAGAGCACTGTGTGAGTATTCTGGAAAATAGAGATGAATAAGATTTCAAGGAATGAGCAGCATCTAAAGGAATCACATTACTCATCTGTGTTCCTTACCCATGTCTTCTGTGTTTCTTGTCTAAGGGAGGTTCGCTTAGGGAGTGGAATTTGGGGAGGTAGCTTTGCTTTCTGAAACAGAAAGCTGGCTTAGAAAAGCCAAGTGATGTGTCTTTCTTCATGTTCTTAACTTCAGCGACCCCTCGCACTGTTGACTGGGTGTTTCTTTGAGGTTTACTTTTGTCAGTATCTCTCCGTATGGCATTGGGTTCATATCCATGTCCTTCCTTTCTCCACAGGCCAGGGGTTATCACTATGCAGGCATTGTCAGAAGAGGACCGGAGGCTCTGGATGGAAGCCATGGATGGCCGGGAGCCTGTAAGTAACAATTCAGGGAAGTAGAGCAAGAATAAAGATCCTGAACTGTTTGTTGATTCCCTAGTACAATAATTTTTGCTGTTGCACTGAAGTCTTAGTCTTTGAGACCAGTACCACTGGTATTTTTCTATTCCTAAATTGATGTTTGTGGTTATTACTCTTGCTTCTAATATCATTGCTGTTATTATTGTGTATGTATAGTTCTTGAACTTGTACCTCTCAATCCTAAGGCAGAAGTTCTGCATGATGTTACACCAAGTTTGCCTTTTGAAAAGGCAAGTGTAATACCCCTATGTTTTTTAAAGGAGGCAAAATCCAATCTGGCTTACTGAGTTTTGTTTATTGACCGTACGATGCCTTTGTGAAGTAGGGTATGGAATATTGTTTCAAACCCATTTTAATGGGATAAAGAATTATAAAAGGATATATAGATTGTGTAGCATCGTTTTTTAAAATTTTTATTTTAAAGAGAATAAAAACAAAACAGAGTAAAATGCAACAAAGCAGTTCAGAACAGAACAATGCAAGCAATACAGGACTTCAAAGCAATACAACAGGAAATCAACAATGGCTACCATAGTGTCTCTTGTTTTCTTCAGAATAGTTGTTCATACCTTCACACACAATAAATTCAAACAAAACAAAATAATATAAAACCAATCAAAACAAAAGAATGAAAGCATTACAGGCCTTCAAATCAGACAATAAAAATCAACAATGGCTACCATAATGTCCTTTGTTTTCTTCAAAATAGCTGTTCATACCTTCTCACATATTGCCCTCAAATAATAGAAAGCAGACTTAAACCTTATACATGCCTAGAACTACTCCTAAAGGGTTTACAAGAACTGATTTTACTAATTATGAAGGCATAAACAGCTGCTTTGAAGAAAATGAGACATTATGGTAGCCATTGCTGATTTCTTATCTTCATGTTCTGAAGTCCAATAATGCTTTTATTCTTTGATTTGATTGGTTTAAGTCTGTGTAGCATCTCTTATCATTGCCTTCTGGTTCAGTCTCCTCTTTCCATAGTGACTTATAGCTCATTATAAGCTGAAGGACATTGTCAAGGTCAATGGAAGGAGTTAAGCCTGGTGATATGATCTGTGTTCCCATTTCAGAGTTGCTGGCCTCAGCAGGGTGATGTAATCTTGTGGTTTTTCTACATCTTGTGGCATGTAAAAACCCACGTGAGACCCCTGGGGAAAGTCCCAGAGCAGTCTTCTTATCTTGGCGCTAAGGATGTCAACCCCAGTGCTCAATGAATCTCAAGGTTACAGAAATTCTAAAAGTACTTCACAATCTAGCCGTGTCTCACCAATAAAAGATAGGAAGACTCTACAGGGCTGGGAAGCCAATAATTGGTGCTGACAAAAGCACTATTAAATCAGGCATGTATGCAAAGAAAAAGCAGGCCCTGGTCTCCACTGCCTGTAGGACTCTGTGCATGCAGTGTAGATGATCTGGGTTCATGCGTGTGTCTCTTCCTCAACCCAACCTGGTGAAGTAATCTAGCAGCACAGATCAATGTACTTTTCTCCTCAGCTATATTCCCCATAGATGAAGGACTCGTTTCAGCCAGCTAAGTGTAGACAAATAAGTACTGTTTGCACATTTATATAGAGCAGGTTTTAAAGAACTAAGGACTTTAGTGCCCTTGGCTAAACGATAATGAAACATTGTTTAATCTTAATTCTCCTCCTGGACTACAATGTAAGACATTTCTCTGAATATGTTGCTACCTGAAGAGATGTTCTCAGAAGCAGGTGAAGGTTTCTGCTTTTAGGGCTTTGGGGGAAAAACTTGCTTGGTACTAGAGGCCTTCAAAAGCAGCTTCCGGAAAGTTTTCATGTTTGCTGGCATCATCTACCGTTAGTTTAAGCACGTTAGTGTGCAGATGTGTGTGTTAGGGGCAGGAGTGGGCATGTTACATCTCTTAATTTTATTTCTCTTAGCACTTTATGAGATAAGTGTTATGATTCCATTTTATAGATGAGGTAACTGATGTTTAGAGAGATTAAACCTCTTGTCCCAAGTTGCATAGATATTAAGCGGCTGATTAGTAGGATACAAGCTAGGTTGCTATATAATAATAATAATAATAATAATAATAATAATAATAAAAACTCCACAATATAGTAATTTAAGAAAGATAGATGTATATTTGTCTCTCAGAGCTCAGAAATAGGCAGGATGACCCATGCCTGGCAGGGTGATGCTGGCATGCTCAACCCATGACTTTCCAGGTTGCTGTAGTTATTGCCATTCTCCAGCTGAAAATGGACTTGAAAGCAGCCAGGGCAAACATTTTCAAGGACCCAGAAGTGCATACATCAGTTCACTCCAAACAGTGATTTGGCCATATCTATCTGCAGTGGAGAATGGGAAATCTAGGGTGCCCTTAGGCAGTGCAACCCCTGCCACTACCCAGCACATCTCAAGGAAGGAGAAAGAGGATGCTATGGATGGTGTAATCTCCACCGTTGTGGCCCAGACAGAATCTAAACTCATGTTTGTCACTAGATGTATTTGTTACTCATCTTTAGTAGAGATACACTGTCAACTTGTTATATAAGAATTCTTGCACCATTATTTTTACATCCTTCCTCTCACTCTCTAGACTGATCTTTCTAACACATAAGGGAGGAAATACCCAGGATGAAAAACCTCATCATGACATGCCATTCTTGGTATGGGTTAAAAAGTGCTATTACCGTTTCACCCCAATCTGCTGGAGTTCTGAAACTGCTTCATTAACTGCATTTTGAGCTTTCTCATCCATCCCTCACTACCACTTGATATTCATTCTCTGTCTATGTCTAACTGGGCTTTTACTAACCACTTCAGTTTTCCCATAGATTAACATCTGGCCTCTGTGGGTGGAAAGTGCACTGTTGAAAAAAATCTCCTTGCTCCAGAATGTACATATTAAAACAAGTTTGAACACAAATCAATTCTATGTCTAACCATGTTATAAAATTATTTCCTCACAGGAACATATAGCTTGCATTGCAAACCATGCTACTTAGTTTCCTAAAGAGGCAGATAAAAACAGGCAAATGATGAGTGCGTAAGTGACAGTAATACTAG
>RJWT010054325.1:0-10303 GCA_004365215.1 Cuniculus paca
AGAAAAATCATGCTCAAAGTGGATCTCTCTGGAATTTTGTTATTTTTTAGCCTTTCTGTTTGTTTTCCAAACTATCAATGATAACAACTTTAAAACAAAGATTAATTCAGGTTCTTTAATCCACATCCTATTTAAAAAATTAAATGACTTCTACACATTTGTAAATACAATTTGCAAAGCTTTAGTAGATGCATATCTTTGGAAATATATGCTTGATTTCACACACACACACACACACACACACACACACACACACACAGAGGTTTTCTTATCTAATGGATTAATTGTCAGTGAACCTTAAGTTCCAAAAGGTCAAAAATAACTATGTCTAATTTTTTTAAACTTCTTGGTGGCCAGTAAGATAATAAACACAAAAAGTACCAAATTAATGTTTATTAAATATCAGAAATATGGGGTGGAAAAGGGCCTTAAAATTAAAAGTATTAGAAAAGTATTGTATTTTATGTCTGGCTAATATTTCCTGAATTAAATATTCATCAACTTTTCCCAAAAATACTGCCCAACATCAGATCTATTGCTATTTGGGAGTCTGTCCTGGCCTCCATGTCTGAGACCAAACCTTTGTTCAGAGAATGAACTCTCATAGCTGAGTCTACCATACCAGGTTGGTCTGCCTAAAGATTCTATCTTTGCTGAAGATCATTGTTCAACTTATCTTTAATATTTTCTTTCTGTTGTATTGACTCATTTTGTTCCACAAGTTCAAGTGTAGTACAACAGATACAATATGGGAGCATAAATTGCTTGACCATCAAGAAGGATTTCACAGAATGTACAAAATTGCAAATCACCATTATTGGGTTAAATTCAAGCCCAACAGTTCTATGTCTAGTTGTCTCATAGATAATATATCTTGTTTTCAGTAGACAAGTTATTTATATGCCAAATGATATATGTAAGATAAGTACCCAGCATTGTTTATAATAGCAAAAGGTTGGCAAAAACTTAAATGTCTATTAACAAATATATGAATTAATTATATTTCATGCATACAACAGAAAATATGGCACATTTAAAAAGAGCAGGACAACTTTTTAGATGGATAGACAGATAGATCGAGCTATAGACCTGATATTATAAAATGAACAAGTGAAGTACGTAATCACAGGCATAGGATGGTAGTATGTATCTAAACAGGAGTGTGTGTGTGTGTGTGTGTGTGTGTGTCTGTGTGTGTGTAATATCATAAAAGAACATACATACCTCTGGGAAGACGATATCAGGAGGCAAGAGGAAAAAGAGGTTTTTCACAGGGTCCCATTGTGTAACCCCCGCTGGCCTTGAATTCATAATCCTCTTGCTTCAATCTCCAGAGTAGCTGGGATTACAGATATATGCCACTGTACCCAGCTTCAAAACAAATTCTTTTGGCCTCTGAATATTGAATCCAGTCCACGAATTTCCATTTTCATAAGCAAACATAAACAAACTTGAAACATATCTTTTTACTGAGTGGACTTCTTAGTAAAGTACATGAAAGGAACTAGGAACCCCAAACCCTAGGCCAGGGATGGCAAACCTCTTAGAGCTTTCAGTGATAACAAACAGCCAGCTGTGGCATGCATACCACAGGTTACCACCACTTCCATAGAGGAAAGGTATAACGTGACATCTAAGTAGTCATATGAACACCACAGCTACTAATAACCTGAGATATAGAGAGCTGTTCGTGATGGAGGTAGTGAGCAAAACTATGTAACTAAAGGTTAAAGAATCCCCTGAGAAGACAGACACTGAGATCTTGATTTGTTTCTGAGATTGTCTTTATAAGAAACTTTCTTATTGAACAATACAGTGCCAATGACAGGAATGACTTACAGTAGTCCCCCAGGAAAGTGTTACCATTGGGAAAAGCAGCTAGGCTGGTGAACTAGCTCAGAGCCAGGACCAATGCTCCTGGTGAAGGGGCTAAGGGCAGAACAGCAGCTGTGGATTGACTTCCATGCTGGGCTAATCTTGCACAGTGTTCATGTTTTGAGTATGAACATGTGAGTGTGAACCAGAACGGCACTTGGCAGCTCAAGTGTGGAGCAACTCGCAAAGTATCACATTATGAGAGAGTGAAATCATTTTCTCAAAAAGCATCTCTGCATACTCTGGACATCTGCCCCACTGCTCATGATTAAAGAACACTTAGTATTAGGAGCTTAGTACAATATGACCACAGTTTGGCTTAACATTCCCTTTCAAAAATGGAAAACTACTACCAGACCCACATTAATGGCATTGTCAGTATGAATTGAATGACAGAAAATTGCAAGGCCTTTCATAATTAGCTGCAGGATGTAGTAGTTATAGAAACAAAATCTTAATCCATAAGAGTTTAGAAGTATGGCTATTTCTTTGATCTAAGTAAGCCCCTAGGGGTTATAAGTAATTTTTAATATTATAGAAGGGGATAAAATTTCTAAATAAGACACTACACTTTCTAGCAATTTTGGGACATGAATACTTTGGGACTGGCATCACAATGTCAATATGAAAAATTAAATGCATTTGTGTTATAGTGCCTGCCAAGCATACACAAGGCCCTAGGTTCAAATCCAGACATCCAAAATAGATAGATAGATAGATAGACAGATACATAGATAGATAAGCTTTTATACTTCAAGTTTCTGAAGTAGGTCATATCAATAGTCTAGTAGAGCTGTTCCTCTCCATCTCCAGCTTCAAGGATGCTCAAGCAAAGCAAAAAGACCCTCATGCAGAGCAGAATCCAAATAGAGCTAGACCTCTTAAAGCTTGGAATTGGAGCTTATTGACTTAGAATTTAGGAAATGAATGAACTAATTCAAAACTTTGTCCAGAGGAAATTGCTCCCTAAATTTATAAAAATTAAAGTTTTTATGCACCTTTCTTCTCCCTTCTAAAACCAGTCATCATGCCTACCCCTTTCCTGAATGTATTACAGTGTGTTATGATTAAATCCGAATTTAATTACACTCTCCAAACACCTTTGTTTTACTAACAGCCCCTAATGAGACTATGAGTTGAATATATTAAATTTAAAACAATTATGTTGAGAATGGAACAAAACGATCATTAGTTATTATGCTAATGTGGTGATCTTTTAGACATGAGCTGATTGAGGACCAGCCTTCATTACAAAACAAGGATTAGACCTTGATATAATGACTTCTCATCATTCTCCAAGGTTACAGGAGCAAATGATACAGGATTACTGGCCAAAGATAATGGAAGGTGGGGGTCAAGAAGGTTCACACAGTAAGAAGAGCTCCAAAATGTCTTTTTAAAAAATCTTGGACTTAACATTTAAAAGAGTTTCAGCTACTTAAGGAAGTCAAAGATCTCAGTCCACAGCTTACTGTTCAATTACTCAGGGGGGTTATTCTGTGGCTTTATCTGCTCTCTCAGGAAAAAACTGAAATTGCAGCCTTGTAGAAACATTAATTCAATTCTGAACTAAAATTTGAATTTTTTTTCAACAAATTATAGACTAATACAAATCTAGATCATTTCAGTTTTGTCTAATTCTGTTGCATATTGAGAAACAATAAGCAAATAAAGCATATGTGGGCAAAAGAAAAAAATTTAAATATATGTATTCTGTCCCATGTTTCATAATCCTTATTGATTTCCTTTACTCAGTAAAACATTTTACTGTACACAGAAGCAAGGTTGGAAGCTTTCTACAAATTGAATATTATGTTTCACTTACTAACTGTACCTGGAGTTTTGGTTACAATTATTTTTCTTTTGACCACCCTAATAATTGGCAAGGCAATGTATGAGTCCATAAATACATTTACCTCTGCCTGTCATTGCACACTAGCATAAAACTTTAAAAAAGAAAAGATGCCACATTGCTTCTTCTATAATAAATAAATATTAGGCTCAGTGTTCTTATTACCATGGCCTGAAGGGGTGTGTGTTGTGACCTACTTACACATGTTCTCTACCATGAAAGCCTTTTACCTTCCTTAGTTAATAGCTGTCAAAGCTCTTCAGGTATCACAAGTACTATGGAAAAGCCATATTCTGAGATAGAAAGCTCTACTCCAAGCAGTAACCCATCTTATCTGTATTTATCAGCAGTACAGTGCACAAATGTATCTCTGGCACAGCATTAATAATGAATGATGACAATAAAGTTGAGAGATCAATGATAAATTAATTAAAATTCATAAAATCACATTAGCTGAGAAAAGGTAAAGGATAACAAGGTAGAAACACAATAACTGAAAAACTAAAAGGACAAGTTAAGCAAAAACAAAATGAAAAAATTCCTAAAGCAAAAATGATAATTTCATATGTAAATAGCCAGAAGTTGATCCAACAGAAAGTAACTGATCAACATAAAACAACAAGAAGTTCCAGAAATAGGCCAGGAAGAATATTTCTGAAAAATGGGAAGTGTTCTAATATATGAAAAGGAAGATTTTGAATTTTTTAAAGTAAAACATACAATCATTTGAAAACTACCCTATCAATATGTTAAGACGTATATAAATTAAAATCTCAGTGATAGCTACTCTATATAACAGACTCAACCCACCATTCACTATCACCCTTGTCTGTGTTAAGGTTCTCTTTTTTTCCCTTAGAGATTTACAATTACTGCTGACTATGCATGATGAAGTTCATCTATTATTAAATACCAACCACCTACAACCCTTGTAACTCATTCACTTTTCAGAATAGATTATCAACATTTCAAAAAGGACATACATTACACAGACAAAACAGTCTAATGTCTTCTTAACGGTGGCGAAAAATGTTATAAGGACAGGAATTATTATTTATCTAACATGAAACTTGTCATTAGTACTCCAGGACCATCTCAATTAGGATTATTGCTTTATTTTAAAGATTGAAATAGGCTTATAAAGATAAAAATATAATTTATGTAAGACATCAGATTCCTGAGAATAAATGTAACACCTGTCGATCTTTCAAATTCCTTCTCTCTCTACTCAGTGATATTTTCAATTTGGTAGTTTTGTAATCGTTCAGGCAGTACATATGTGGGGGTGAGGGTATAATATAACAAAGATAAACTATTCTTTAACAATTCCTAATTTAAAGTTTGTAGGAAATAACTGTGTGGTCCTGAGTTAAACCCTGAGACAACCCAAACAATTGGAAAGGAAGGAATTTCTGTTTCTGCAGTGCTCATGTCTTTAAAAGTATTTACTGGGTACTTAGAAATTGAAATACTAGTATTTAGAGGAGGGCATGACAGAGTAATACTCCTGCTTATTTGTTTTTTTTTTTTAAATTTAAGTAGTTTTTTTAGTGGGCTTTTATGTCATTTCATAAGTTTTATATTATCTACATTTTAAAAATTATAGTATAATCATATTCACACACATAAACATGTATGTATATTGAATGAATTTACCAATGATTTTGTTATTTCAAGACTTTCAGCAGTGCAAATCAGTTGGCCAAAAGTGTGGTTGAATGAAAGTTAGATGTTAGGTACTGAAGAAGGCTGGAAATGGATAATCAAATTGGAACTAGAGCTCAAATGTTAGGCAAGTGGTCAGGGATTCTAGAGGATGCAGTTGCCCAAGATTCTGGTAAGTCAGTGCATGAAGAACCAGGACCTATGAAAGCCAGGATGAAAAGGGAGCTAGAACCAGACCAATGAGGACACTTCCTTCTCGACGAAAAACCGGTTCCACAATGCCCATGACTTTTATTCATTTTTTAAATTACTTTAAAAAGAATAAACAACAACAATATAGGATTTCAAAACAAGATGGTAGTAAATTAACAATGGTTATTATATTGCATATTGTTATTTTCAAAATAGTTATTCAGATTACCAGATTAGGTGTAAAATTGATCAAACAATATAAGCACTAACTGCTCCTTTCCATGAACTATTAGATTTAGTAGTACAATTATCTTACCTAGCACATATTATATATATATATTTTTTAAAGAAATACAGAAAAGAGAAAAAAAAAGAAAAAAGAAAAACATACCCATGAAACCAAATTTCAAAACAGGTTAGTTGGATCATTACAATAGTTGATACATTATGTATTATCTTTGTAGATATCGCTCAGAGTATAAGCTATAGGCATGATATCTAGGTAATTCACATCTGAAAAAATAATAGCTGGACTCATCTGATTAGATGTGACATTCCAAACCAGGGTAAATACACCCGCTCTGTTTCTGCAAATCCTTCTGCAAATCCTGTACAAGGTTATGCCTGAGAACTGTTGTGATTCATTCTAACATTTGAAGTAGATAATGGATTTGCATTAAGTTGCTTTCAATACATACACTTTTCACAAGCTTTCAATTCAGTTTTGCTTTTTTGGAGTAGATGTTTAAGGACATGAAAAGTAACTGTTTCCACACATTAGTTCTCAAAAAACTTCCAAGTATAACCCCTTATAGTCCTACCTCTCTGACTGAGATGCAAAATTAAATTCCAAGAATTTTCATGAACACTCAGAGAGTATTTGAACAAAACAAATTTTTTCCACAGGCAATTAAACACCTTTAGGAATGACAGTTCTACACAGTTTGAACGTGAAGTTCACATGTATTCATTTTTTGTTCAGTTCAAAAAATAAGAATGAGTCTCCTCAAATGTATAACAAGACTTAAAATAAACTTGAGGTGAAATATTAGAACATTTGGGTGATAATGATGCTGACTAACTGAAACTGATGCATATGTCTTCATTCTCATGAAAAGAAAAAAATAGAAAAATGAGAATTGTAAGAGTACTAGAAATAGGATAAAAAAATCAGTTATTGATCAATAATTTCACCCTAATTATAGTTTCTGTATTTTATAAAATAATCACTGACAAGACCTCCAAAAAGAAACATTTCTATGGGAAAGAAGTGCATGCATTTGCTTAATAATACAGATTATTATTACTTAATAATACAGATTGTCCCATTCTGTTCATTTTTACCTCTCTTTCTATGTTCATTCACGAAGTGACCACTTTTAATGTCACACACTAAGTGATGATGGTGGATAGTGCCTTGTTTCTTGGTGGTAAATTCAACCTCTGCCCAGAACAGGGTGAAGTGTCCACTTGCAGACTGTACTGGTTATAGTCTATCTATGACCCGTGTGCTGCAGTGGGCATGCACAGCCCTCTTGGTCAGCACATGAGGCAAGTTCCCCAGCATCGCTCCAGCAGCCACGCATTCAGGTATCATGGCAGTGTTGGCCCTTTGTGATTACTGAGTGGGTTTGGGTTGCAGTCTGGGCACTCGGTCTTTAAAGGATCATCATCACTGATCTATAACATATTATTCAGTTTTCAAAATACCCAAAATTAAATTTATTTCTTCATACTTAAGAATTGAAGGGGGCCAGGGATTTAGCTTAGCCTGCCTGGCAAGCACGAGATCTTGAGTTCAATCCCTGGTACAAAAAAAAAAGAAAAAGAATAAGAGGAGGAGGAGGAGGAGGAGGAGGAGGAGGAGGAGGAGGAGGAGGAGAAAGAAACAAGATTGAAAACTGAAAGTTAAGAAAGTCTCTTATTCTGCATAACAAAGGAATTCTAGACGAATGACTGGCGTATACTAGAAATTTTCTACAGGTTATATTCATGAAGTTGGTGGTCAGTTTAAAGCTGATAGGGGAATTCTAACAATAAAGGTGCAGATAACACATAAACTCAAAGACAATGAAACTATCACGTTACTTGACAAATATCAGGCTGAGAGAATCACTTATTCAAGTTTAAGAAGTCAGAAAGAAATGGGATATTTGAAATAAAAAAGAAACCTCTGCAATATGAAACAAATAACTTAGGTATTTGCCCTAAAAATAAAGAGATGTTTACCCAATAACATTTACCCAAGAAATAAAATAAGTTTATATTCCTTCTGGTTTTTTTCAGTCTCAATGAAATATAAGTAATCATGGACTCAGTGAAGAAAGAGATAAAGCAATATGAAAATTGACCTAGCACAGAAAAATAGTAAAGAAATAGCCAAATAAGCATAATTAAAAGTAATACAATTCAATTTTTCATTGGAGATGTAAAGGGCAAAAAAATCTAACCAATAACAACCTAGAGAAATTCTCTAGAAAATGATATAATGAAAGAGAAAATGCATCATACGAATAATCATCATCACTGAGAAAAAACCAGAAGGAATAGAGTGGCAATCAACAAAGATCTATTAGAAAGAAAAAAATAATAATGCCCTACAGTAGACAAAAAAAAGCAGGTATTGACGGATCAAGATATTTATAGAATTCTAGAAAAAATTAATACAAAATATGTTAAATTAAATATAAGCTACATGCATTTTTAAATTCCAGTTTAGTATTTTATAAAAACACAGGCATGCAACAGATTATTTTCAAAGAATCAAAAAAGTCTACTTCATTAAGCCCAGAACACCAGAAACTGGAGAGAAAAGACATATGTCCTTTACACCCAAATAACATGACAAAGTGATTTGAGGAATATGCTGCCCATGTGCAGGTAACCTGAAAAACTAGACAAAAAAAATTCTCCTCAGTTTATTGAGAGAAAAATAAAAAATAAGAACAAGAAACTAGAAGTATAAAAGAATTATGTCAACCAATGTAAAATATTAAATACTGGCAAATATGGGACAATAGTTAGAGAATGTGGTAAGAAACTAAAACAAAAGACTAGAAAATACAGTGGTAGGAACAAGACTGCAGCTATTTTTCTCTAAGTCAACAGGTGGGAAGGCAGTCTGCCTGTAGGGAGGCAGACAGCCCAAGAGATTACATGAGGATCCAAACTCTTCTATCTGGTTGCTTTGCCATCTCATAGAGTACTGACCTCATGAGTATGGTGAGAGCAGGCATGGACAATCATCCAGAAACTGGGCCATGGAAATTGAGAAACAGAAGATGTGAAATCAAGCAGTTTTCTTACATAAAGTGTATCTGGAAATCACATACATCACTTTGCTCACATCCAACGAGCAAAACTTACATGGTTTCACCTAGCTACAGGGACATCATGAACTAGAGCCTCTAGCTTACTGATACCTGATTAGTTAAAACTCAGATGCATTTGTGTGGAAAGGAGCCTTGTGTAAAATAACAAGAAAGCAGAGAGGATAACGGATAGTAAGGTTCAATTAGCTAACTACTATTATCACATAAAATTAAAAGCAAAAATCAAAGCTGAAGTTAGAAAGGGAATCTATAACCAAATAAAAATAGTAACTCATATTTATTATCCTAAATTACATTAGAGGACCAAGATAAGGGGATGAGAGAAAAATGTACAATTAGGAAATTATTTGTTAATTTACTTAGACAAAATTTAGCTTTAATATTTTTAAAAATATATAAAGTAACTTCTATGTAAAGTTAAAAATTTCCTGTTTTTTTTTAGTACATGTTTGATACTAATGAATACATTCATCTTGGAAAGTTGGTACATGCACACATTGCATCTTAATTCTTTTGACTTCCTCTCCCCCCTCACTTCCTTTTCATGGTCCCTTTCACATTTTCAAAAAGTCTGTCTCCTTGTTCCCTATTATATAACTTTTATTTTGCTCTTTAAATTATTTATGGTTTGGATTTTCCATGTAAGAGAAAATATGTGCTATTTAAGATTTTGTGTCTAATTTATTTCGCTACTATGATCTCAATAGGGCTATTTATTAGATAAAGCAATCTTTATTCTCAGGGAACATTTAACATAAAGTAGTAAATAGTTCATGAAGATAATATCAGTAAGTCCCCAAAATCAACATATTATAAAATCCATAATTTTTACCTAAAAATTAAAATTTGCAAGTAGCAAAAATGGAACAAAAAACACCCAAATCACTTGGAAAGTTTTCTAGAAGTTCTTATTAAATAACTTTAGAGTGAACAGAAAAATCAAATTACAATCAATTTTTAAATTAAAAACATTATAAAATAAAAATGATACTAAATGAACTCACAATTCAAATCAAAATAATCAGCAAAAGGTCAGGAAAACAGGATGTTTAAAATTATTAACTATATTCAGTTATTTATTCAAAAATATTTTCGCAAAAGCCTATTATGTTCGAGAAACACTGCAAACACTGGCGATGTAGGGAATTTATATTTTAGTAAGCAAACAAATAAGCAGAGAAGTAAACACATAGACAAGTAATTATGTAACAGTGTTATTTAGAGATTACTATAGCAAAGAAAACTATAGTAGGATAAGGAGTTAGAGACCAAAATGGGGTAGGAGGGTTTCGGAGTTGTCTTTTCTAAGGGAATAAAACGGAACAATAAAACAAAAGAAAACAGTGATAAGACATTCCGAAATCCACAATACTTACTGTATTGCATA
>RJWT010054326.1:0-10310 GCA_004365215.1 Cuniculus paca
TGAAATAGACCTGTCCTGTTGAGCTGGTACTTTTGTTTCTTTTCCTCTTTTTTCCTAATGAAGGTGGGAAGAAGGGAAATTCTTACCATCAGAGGAAAGTGTCCATCACAATTAGGATGCATATCTCTTGCTTGCCTACAGTCTAGAACTCCCAGGACCAGAACTCAATCAAAACTTTTTCACTTCTCTCTTCAAAGGCCTTTGAGGTCGAGGCAGGTACTATAGATGACTGAAGACACATGAAGGCAGCAAAAAGAAGTGGTAGATACTAAGTGGAGCAGGCATAATCTAAAGAGAGTGGCTATTCTCACCTCTGTAAGGTTGTTTTCTTATCGGGCTGTCTAATGGTTTGGGAACTTATTTCACAAACTACATTGTAAACTTAAGGAGCCTAGGGATGTAGGGCATTTCTTCTGTTCCCATCATGGTCTAGTAGAATGAAAACTAGATTTGGGGCTCAAACTCCCAACTCTCTACCAAATTAGGTGGCCTTAGACATCCATCTAGTCTCTTCATTCAGCCCATGAAGATGATATTAAATCCCTCAGAGGGATGCTCAGAAGAGCAAACAAGACTCCCACCAACTGTGCAAATGTGAGGAATTAGTGAGTAAATACATGGTGAAATATGTTGAATGTAATCGAGAGGTGATGTAATTCCTTGAACTGGGCACAGAAAGCTTTGCGCAGTGCATTATCATAGCCAATGAGGTTTATCCAAGGCGCTATAATTGCTAATTGAAAACTAGGCACATAATCTTTATGGGTTTCTATGTAAGATTCCTTTTACAAGTAAAATAGTGGCTCAGAGGTGAAATACTTGCCTATTATGTGCAAGGCCCTAAATGAATATATATACTCATATGTGAATATATATAAAAAGGAAAGCATATGCATAAAAAATAAGATATAGAATAAGTTAACATACATCAACAAAGCACATTGCTGTGGTTAATAAACTTGGAAATTTTTAAACTTTATGATTTTTCAGTAAATTAATGCGTCTTTCACTTTACAGTTTAAAATATGTTAATTATGTTTGTGTTTTTTCGGGTATTCAACATAAAATACTGCGGTCCTAACACTATAATGACTATAATTGGATAACTCTGGGTAACAGAATTGCTCTTAAATTTTATTATCCTTTGTGTCTTTATTTATTCTCCAAAATTTTTTTTAAAACACAAAACACTTTTTCCTGATTTTGAAACACTAAAAAAAGAAGCAGCTAGGTATGGTGGTGTGTACCTGTAATCCCATCACTCTGACGCTGAGGCAGGAGGATGGTAAGTGTGAGCCCAGAACCTGTCTCAAAATAAAAAATTTAAAATGGGCAGCGGATGGGGGTGTAGCTCATTGTGAAGGCTCTGGGTTCAAGGCCCAGTACCACAAAAAAAAAAAAAAAAAAAAAGGAAGTAGAAAAAAGAATGAAGAAAGAGAAATTATCCTGTTTATATCCCAGTTTTAGGATCTGGGAATTTAGCTCAGTGGTATAAGCACCTGCCTGGCAAGCACGAGGTTGTGAGTTTGATCACCAGCACTGCAAAAGAAAAAAACGAAATATTCTGCTACGTTCCAGTTTTACTTCTCTGTCTTGGACAGGAGACTGACCAGACTTTTCTAAGAAAACTTTTACTTTTATTCCTTGCAGGAATAAGGTAAAGAAAAAAATGATCCAAATTGACACTCGCCAATTCACAAGAAATATATAATTAAATTAAAACCTTATTAAAATTATTGGTCAAACATCTCTTAAATCTATAGTTAAAAAAAAAAGAACTGTAGTATACATGGAGAAGCAGGGAAGTGTGACAACATACACTGTTCGAATGAGCGGGGAACGTGTACAAAGACCAGGTCACAAGGGGCTCAAAGCTGGTGAGAGCTGAGAACCCAGCGGATGGGAAACTTGGTGTGCTTTCCCTTCCGTTGTTTGAGTTTTCAAAGTGGCAATGAAGCAGGAACTGCTCCACACTACCAGTGCCATCCAAGTCCCTGCGTTCGCCGTGGGAGAGTCTCCTCACAGCGGTTCTGCTGGAGGCTGAGCTCGCCAGCGCGCAAGAGATGCATGTGCGAGCCCGTGAGGCCAGGTGAGCGCTAGGCTTTCGTCGTGAGCGCTAGGCTTTCGTCCTGAGCTCATCCGCCTCCGCCTGTGGAGCAGTCGTGCTCGGATTTCTCTGCTTCCTGGGCAGCACTACAGTTTCTACTCCAGCCCAGCACAGTTGTGGGCTGCCAGCTGGCCGCACTGAAAAAAGCTGGTTACTTTTCAGGAAATTGCCCTGTGCAATAAACTTTCCCAGCCAGCTTTGTCTAAAGCCAAAGAAACATGTTCCCATTGTAGGCCCAAGTTTAGCTGTGTTCCAAATACAGTTGGTGTAGAAAAGCCTGGCCCCAGTGAAGCTAGGCACACTCCATTCTCCCAGCGGAGTTTGCAACACTTTCTCTAGAGTCAGCCACCTACGCCATCGGGAAATTCCGACACACTGTTCCTTAGCTGGCGAAGTTACTCAGCACATGCCCTGTCCAAGAGATTTAGGATGCTACAGACTCTCTGGGCCTCACAATTTAGCTCATGACTGATAGATCCTATCTTGTCAGTGACATTCTGGGTGGCTAGGGAAAACAAAACCATTTGAGAACTACACTAAAATTTGAAACTCGCATGAAATAGGCACTATTGAAAAGTGACAAGACAAAGAATGGGAGAAGATAATTGCCACACTTACAACCAACACAGAATTAGTACGTAGATACAAGCAAATCTACAAGAACCAAGCAATGGAAAAATGGGCCAACAAGCAAATAACCAAAGGGAAAACCTGAAGGGTCTGTAATATATAAAAGGAACTACAGTCTCAAGAAAAGGAAACTAAACTTCAGTGAAGTAAATGGTTGTGTTGGCGCCCACTTGAAATCCCAGCACTCTGGGAGGCTGAGGCAAGAGAATCACACAAGTTTGAGCTCAGCCTGGGCAACCTACTGAGACCGTTTCAAATTTAAAAGACACGTACATATGCATGCATATGTGTGTACACAAAACTAACTACCCAAACAAACAAACCCATAAAATTTTGGTGAACTATTGTTTCAGACCAATTAGATTGGTAAAACCTAAAGTCCAACCTCACCTAATGTTGGTGAAGATTATAACATTAGGAACTCTTAAATACTGCTAGAAGCCTAAATTGGTGCATTGGAGAGCAATTTAGAGTTGAAGATAGGTATAATGTACATGTTAGGATACAAACCAGAAAAACAAAAATCTCTCTTAAGTGTTGAGACAGACAGACTTTAACCCAAGGAATTCGTTATCTGAGGATGGAAAGAGCTGAGAAGTCAGTGGACAGAATGGCAACCAGAGATTAGCGTCTTCAGGCAACCATGTCTACTTCATCTAGACACAAACATGTGGGATGCAAAGACCAGATGTTAACTGGAGTTTCTGGAAGCTGGAACAGCAGAAGTGACACCATCTGAGACCAAGAAGAGGGAGACAGGCTCTCTGGCTTCTCTCTTCTGCCTCCCTCCCACTCTCTCAACCCAGGTGACATAGAGATTCTGGGAAGAGTAACCCATGTGGGTCAGATCCCTGAAAACAAAGCAGAACAGGGAAACAGGCAAATGGATCTGTCAGATAAGAATCAAAACAACAAAAATAAAAAACCCTGTGTAGAAGAACAAGTGGAATCATGTATAATAAAATTCGAGAAAAGGAAGCTAAAACTTCATTGAACTAGCTGGATGAGATTGGGGTGTATCGATAGGAGAAAAGGTTCATGAGTTATTATAAAGTCATACAATGAAATACTGTACAGCAGTGACAGCAAAAGAAATACAGCTACATGTATCAGCGTGGAAGAATCTCACAAAACAGAGCCAAGCCAAAGAAATAAATTTCAAAATATTTAATACCATTTATGTAACACACAAAGCATGCAACATGATAGATAAACAGATTGTAAAAGTATAAAGGAGTTTAACAAAAATAACCTTTACTTGGGGTAAGTGGTGAGATTAAGTATATTGTGGGTTTCGAATGTAAAATAATGAAGCTGGGTGTGGGGTACGTGGCAGCAACGTATCAGAATTTTACAAGAGTTTGGAAGATGAGTGATATGGGTTTGGCTTTTGTATTGGCAGGGGCGGGCCCTGTTACTTTTGAGAGGTAGGACTTGGTACATGTCCCAAGTGTGACCTGGCCCGACATCTCCCTCTTGCTTTTTGTGGTTCCAGTGCATTAGGCACGTAGCCCTTGCCCCACAGAACCTTTAGGCATGGAGGAACCTTGACACCAGCATTCTCCGATCACCCTGCCTATCCCGTGAGTAGCAGTTATGTTCCAGACTTTAGTTTTCTTCAGCCTCAAGCAGACATGGGTTTTGTCTCACAGTGGCAAGAAACATGCTTCCAAGCACCTCTAGGTGTTGCTTTGACTCCATCCCCGTCACGTCGGTAACAGCATGTAAGGACAGCAGTGTCCTTACAGAATAGCAGCAGCCCTCCCAAGACCACCTGCCCCCTGGCTTTGCCTCTTTACTCTTTTCTTTGGTTGAAGGATCAAAGTAGGACCAACTTGATGGGTGTGTGACCTATATAGTCACACAGGGCGCTGTACTAATTCTGTGCTTGGCTCTTGCTGACTTGAATTTCTTTTATTTTTCAACAAGAGGCTCTGCATTTTCATTTTGCAATGAGCATAATTGTGTAACTTAGCCTAGGCCCACTGGGACTGGCTTTTGGACCATTTCCTTACAAATATGAATATCAAATATGCAATATGGCTTTAATCAAAAATGAGACATTGAAGAATCTAAAAAAACCCTATTACATTTATTCACTCACAAGAATCTGTCTTCTCCATAATAGGATATAAAATCCACCAAAGCAAGAATTATATTTACTTCAAAACAGTGCCCTCACATCCTATGAGTTTGGCTCAGGGCAGGTGCTCGGTGCATCCTCCCTGGATGGACAGGTATGGAACCATTAAATGGAACCAGAATTGTTTTCTTTTTTAATGACTTGTTTTTATTTTTTTAAAAAAATTTTTTTTCTAGAAGTGTTTTCTACTAACAGTTTACTTGACAATCTAGGTCAGATTTTAGGTATATTCTTGAAAAATTTAAATAACATAAAATTTTCCAAGGAAAGAGTATAATGTAGGGAGATGTTCCTTCAAAATCTAGCTGTTGCATCATGTTTGTGCTTTAATGCTGCTTTTTATTTTCTCAAGATTATCACAAATATTTTATGAAGCACTTGCTCTAAAATGTTCCATGGGAGTCTTTTGGCCTTCTTTGTGACATTGAAAGCACATCTCAAGTTCACTCAAAAATTCCTATTATTTTCGGATGCTTTTTAACACTAGATTATCATCCCCACTAAGTACTCAGGTGAGATTGCGTTGGAATATAAAACATTTCACGTTATGGTAACAGTAAACGTTCAGACACACGGAATCCTCACCACAGGCACCTGCAGTTGCGGTTCAGGGAAACCATGACAGTAGGCACTGGCTACAGTGACATGTGGCAACAAGATAAACCAGCTCACAATTCAATCAGCTGTGGATTTGAAATGAATTTATCAAAATGGTGGTATTTGCATTGTTTCAAATTTTAAGTATTAAATTAGACATCAAACTTTATGTGACACTTGCCTAGTTAAATGCATGCAAATGCAACCAAATCGTGTTGTCGCTAGTAATCCAGATTTGTAATGTCTCCTTAAACACATTGCTCTAGGCTGAACACAATAGTGGATGGTGAATACGCAAAGTTTTGTACAGCCGCAGAAAGTACAAAGGGATTTGTACTGGCAGCACAACTAAACACAAGGAATCCTTTAAACCCATTTGCTCAACATGGCAAATGATGAAGTGAAGTATCTAATATCAAATATTTAAACCCTCAACAAAACATTTCAGTGCAATTCAGGAAGTGTCTTATTCACTTTGATCCGAGTCAAAGGTAGCTAATTAGTTTTCTTTAAACAACATTGAGCTTTGCTGACATCTCATTTCCCCAAAACAGCTGTTAGCCAAATATAGTATTGTTTATTCACTCCCTGGCAGGCTGTTTTTAAAAAGTACTTCTTCTGGTAAAAATGTTGCATCATATAATTGGAGATAACAGGAAAAGTAGGAGTTGCTGTTTGTATTTAAATAAACATCTGCTTAAGTCCAGTTTTGTTTGTGAACAATCTATTTAATGCCATTAAGTATTCTGAATTATGGTTGTTTATTCCTTTGCCTTTTGGCCGTGCTAGGAAGTAGTCCAAACATGGACAACAGATATTTCTCTTGAAAGTTGGCTCATTGCTTCCCGAGCCACAGGCCTTACAATGATATACTATCCCAATGTTTATTATCTGATAAATTCCCGTAATTAAAAACTCCAGTTGGATAGTTTGTTACTGCTTGGAATATGGCTAATTAAAAATACTTGTAGTATCTGAGTTAAATCTTCAATTAATCATTAAATGAAGTGAATGAAGACTGTTGCCCCTGCGTTCACCCAATATCTATGTAATAGTGAACCTGGTCTTTAGCTACTCGTATCGTTAGCCTTTTCACTTCTAATTTTTAAGAACTGAAAACTCATCTTAAGCAATTTTCTCAGATCTGATTCCTTGCTCTTCATTAGAAAATCTGAATTCTCTATTTCATTCTCAAAGTATATTAATTTTCTTTTCGATCCCACTAGACTCCAATTTCTTTATTAAAGCAGATCCAAAACAGAAATCCTTACTAGTAAATCCAGATTATTTCTCACTGTTGCTGAAATCTGCAGTCCTCTCATTGGTGAAATACATTGAATTAAACGATGCCCAACATGCATTCAATTTAAAATTTTATCATTTCACTAACTAGTAACAGTTTATTTGCCAAATGCAGGTGGGTTACATATGAATGTCAAAATTTGGGGTAAGAGACATGAGGCATTTTATCCACATTACTATGTGCCTATTAGTACAGGAAATTTATACCTAAAGACTGCATTTGTCATCCAGGTTATGGGGCTTCAAATTGATGTTGACTAGTCAAAAATGTAGCATTTTGTGTTTATCTATAAAACTGTGATTTTTGAATGTTCTGAGCTACTTCTGTTAGTGCTTGGGGATGAAGAGTATTTTAAACCAGAAGCCAGAGCATTTCTAGAACTGCTGATTCTAGGAAGATTTAAGATGAAGTAAATGCCCTGCTTCCCTTTTGGATGCTAGAAGCAGTGAACACACTTTACGAACCCATTTATATTTTCTTGCACATAAATACATTTGTCAGGACATCAGAACCATTGAGACGAATGGCTACACTCAGTTGGGAAATGTATCTTTCTTCTTGTAAAGGCTGCATTAGGGTACAATCATTCTTGTGATTTTATAGTTCACAGCATTTTTATAGTTTAGAAAACTTCTATTGAAATAGCATATGCTACTTAATTACTATAAATCTTTCAAATGTAAAGAACTACCAATAATCATTAGCAAATAAATTCTCCAAATATATTCTGCTTTTGTTATTTAACAGAAAATTATAGCATGGTTTTGAAATTTCTCAAGGGAAAGAATGACTACCTGTAGAAAAGTATGTATTACAGATTTCTACTCCTGACTGGTAAAACTAGGTACCATATACAGTATAAACGTTCCTTAAAGTTTAAGTAAGACCTTTGAAAGGTCAGTAGACACATAGTACATTTACATTAGTACCATTATACATACCAGTATTAAAAGCTGCAGTAAAAGCAGTGACTACAGGCAATTTTACATCTCATTTCAGCTGGCTGCAGCACGTCCCTCAGGCTCTGCAGTCATCATCCCAGCCTGTCAGCAGGGCCTTGTAAGTTCATTTCCTACCCCTTGCGTTACTGCTGGGTTACGTACATTGTGACTGAAGAGACCCAGCCTGAAGGACCATCTCGGGTCCCATGCAGTAGTGGGGAGCTGCCCAAATGGATTGGAAAACTGCTACCCAAGTGGATAAGAAAACTACATGAACTGAAAACTGCATCTTACCTTGGAGTGCTTAACATCGGCAAAGACATTTTTATTAGTCAGTTAACAATGCAGAATTTTATTGTTCTGTGAAAGCTCACTGATTCCAGTCTGAATAAAGTAATTATTTAAACACAAACTGATTATTAAAAAAACCTGTAAGTTGAAATGTATCTATTACAAATTGTATCTTGCTAAAGAATGTTTGTTCCATCCAATAGCTTCCGAGTGTCTTCAAGCACTTTATAACATTTAACTAATTAAAATTTTAGCTTTTAATCTAAGTTTCTAGAACTTTTACTAGGTTTATTAAACTCTCCTAAAATACTATTGTTTTAGAACTTTTAATTTATATATTCCATGCTCATATACCTAGTAATCATGTTGTATATTTTGTATTGACTGCTCTGCATCTTTATTGCTAACGTATTTAAAGTTCAAAAAAAAAAACTTCAATGGATAATGTTTAAGATTTTCAGTATAGTGCTGTGCTCAAGAACATAAAGGCCTCACATTGGATGATTATTTATTAATACATAGCCCACTTCTTTCTCTGAAGCATACAGACTGAATCAGAAATAGAACTAAAATATTGCATGGTGCTATGGAGTTTTAATTCAAAATTAGATACATGCCCAAAGTTATTAAATGCACCACCAACTGATAACAAGCTTCATCATAATGAGCTTGGGAAGTTTTTTAAAAAAATATATTCCTGGGATGCATTTCCTAGTTTCAAAATCAGAATCATTCAGGATAGCGCCAGAGTATTCCTGCACACTACGGATTTAAAAACCACCGGCTTAGTCACGCATGATGGCCAACCCCTACAGCCCCAGCTATTCCAGAGCTGAGGTAGGAGACTGCTCGAGTCCAGCAGTTCTGGGCTGCAGTGTGTTATGCAGATCTGTGTACTAAATTCTGCATCAATATGATGATCTCCAGGAACAGGGGACTACAAGGTTGCCTATGGAGGGGCAAACTGGACCAGGTCAGAAACAGAGCACAAACCAATGGCCTACTCTTTTTAAAAATAAACAGAGCCCCAACACAAATTTATTTAAAAATATGCATGAGTTGAGTGCCTGATCCAGTACCTTCTCAGTCACTGAAATTGACATACTTTACATAATTACACAAATATTTGAAGCAGATCAAAAGGAGGTCAAACCTTACAGCAATGCCAGTGTTCTACCATCTACCTCTTTGCCCTGGTCTACCAAAGCAGTCCTAAATGGGTGGGTGCACCACTGACTTTTTGGACAATTAAGACTCCACTAAGTGAAGTCCTTCTGCCATATTTTAAGGACCCCAACATTTATCTCATATTTGTGTTACTGAAACAAGAGTGTGTATAGGACACATTGATGGCTTCTACTCTAATGGTTAATGCTGATTTTGAACTACTAAAGAGTTACAATTTCAAAAAGTTCTACTTCAGTGTCCCATTTCCTCTGTAAGGAAACACAGGCATGTAAATATGCACGCTACTGCACCATCTGAAATCTTTTGTGTGACTTTTCAATTCCCAAATTCCTACCGTGAAACCTTAACAACTTTCCCTCATACGACTCTAAATGACTTCCATCTGCAGGAACCACATTGTTTTACAGCAAGTTGGCTTCCCGTTAATTCCTAGAACAAGGCAACCAACTGCCCACTGCCCCACCGGCCAAGGAAAGTGGTCAACACTTTCACCTACAAGTGCAAAAGGATAAGACAGATCATTCATTACACATCCAACTAACTTAGTAAGAACCAAGAATACAGGAATGCAGATTCAAGTCATAGGTATGCAGAAAAAAACCAAGAAAAAAAAAATGCGGCCAGTAAAACAATAGACATATCCTAAAACAGTAATAAAACTACTCTTATATACATTTCTCTTGACTATAACAAATAATTTAAACTAGGGTGCTCATAGGTAGTAATAATTCTCAGAGCTACAGATTTTAGCTAAGTACTTGTGTCTTAGACCATTTATAGAAGGCTGTTAATAGACAACAATTTGTAAGTAAAGTCAGACCTGAAAGCCAAGATAAGCAACTCCTTCATAGCTGTTACTTCTGGCCACGGCATAAGAATTCACTTAGACAAACAGCTTTCATAATGTACCTAAAAATAGGATAGTTCATAAATTTTCAAACTATTCTTCCCGGCTGTGGACAGCCCTTGATCTTAGACTATAAAACTTAGCAAACTTTGGCATGCTCTAATGTTAGTTTTGTAAGTTACTGAAAATCCCTATAAATTTAGCATCATTTCTCAGATCTCTATAGCACTCTCATCCTGAATACTTAAACATTTAGGTCAAAA
>RJWT010054327.1:0-10299 GCA_004365215.1 Cuniculus paca
GCTCCAGGTTGTGGGTGGACCTGCGGAAGCTGATTGGTTGGAGATCCGCTCCCCTGCGTGTTTCAGGCAACGTCACGTAGGTTCCTAAACAGCTTAGATTGGCAGGGCCTGACCAGGTCTGCTCCTGGGAAAACCCTGGGTGGCTTAGTGCCCAGCTCAGTGCAGAGACACAGGCGCCCAACATCGGATATACAAAGCCAGCACTGGTCAGAAAACACAGTCTAGCTTCAGAGAAGCTGTGGCCAGTGCTGGGGTGCCTGGGACCACACTACTCGGGGTGGAAAAAAATCAAGAATATGCCAAGACGAAGAGGGAGAGGGCAATCTCTGGCGTCCAACCCAAGCAGCACAATTCCACAAGATGAAAACATGGAGATCAAGAATTGCACACCTGAAATGTCTGAAGTGATGGCAACTGAAGTGAAGAAACAACTTCAGGAAGCTATAAGAGAAATCAGAACAGAAATTCTATCCCAGGTAAAAGAAGAAATGAAAACCATAATAAAAGAAATACTAAGCATCTCTAAAGAAGACACAGATAAAAAAAATAGAGGAGCATAGGAAAATGAGGGAAACCATGACTGAACAGCACAAGAGAGATTTAGAATGTATGAAACAAAATCAAAGAGATATCCAGAAAATTAAACATTCATTCGAAAGCTGGCAAGTTGACATGAGGGAAACTAAAGAAAGACTTTCAAAGCTTGAAGACAGGTTTGCAGCCTATGATCGTGAAAGGAAAGATCTCTTAAAAATAACAAGGTGTCAGGAAGTAACAATTCAACAGCTAGTGGACAACTCAAAGATGCATAATTTAAGAATTAAAAATTTGAGTGAAGAAGCAGGTGTCAAGACAAATGACATCAGGACCCTATTTACAGATATAATTCATGAAAACTTCCCAAGCATAAAAAAAGAATATGACATTCAAATAAGTGAGGCATATAGAACTCCAGCTAGCCATAACCAAAACAAATCTACACCCAGACATATAATAATCAAGATCCCAGAAATTCAACTCAAGAACAGAATATTAAAAGCTGTTAGAGAAAAGACACAGATCACCTATAAAGGAAAACCCATCAGAATCACGACAGACTTCTCAACACAAACCATCAAGTCAAGAAGAGGCTGGAGTGAAGTAATGCAAGTCCGGAAAGAAAACAACTTCCAACCCAGACTGATGTACCCTGCAAAACTTTCCTTCAAAATTAATGGAGAAACAAGATACTTCCATGACAAAGAACAACTCAAGGAATTTATGACCACCAAACCAACCCTACAAAGATTACTAAAGGACATTTTAGAGAGAGAGAAAAAGGACCATGTTCTCAGGAACAATGTCAGAGGGGAACCATCAAGTGGGGCCAGTCGATTGAATGGAGAGGAAAAATAGGGAGCCAAAGGCAGGAAAATAGCATGGCAGAGACAATACAGTGCAAGAGGGCCTCAAGGCACTAATAGAAAGAAACAGAGGCATAGTGGATCAGGAGACAGGATCCAACAATATGCTCTATGCAAGAAACACATTTAGCTAGAAAGAGAATTCATAGTCTTGAAAGTCAAAGGAGAGAGAACAATGCCCTATGTGACAGGGAGCCGGGGAGGGGGGAATAATAGGGGTAGCCTGCCCATTAATTGCAGAATGGATAAGAAAGACATGGTATTTCATGGGGTGGAAACCTACTCAGCTATAAAGGAAGATAACCTCAAGGCTCTTGTAGGTAGATAGAGGCAACTGGTAATAGTGCTCATGGATGGAATGGATCAGAGTCACAAGGGTGAATTTTGTGCTGTCTCCATAGCATAACAAACTAAAGGTGTTAGTGGGATCCAAAATGCACAATACATATTGGGAAAGTCAAAGGGGAGGAATCATCTAAAAAGGGAAGGAAATGACCACTATTAATCTATTATCATGATTTGAAATTCAGATTGTCTTCATAGTTCTGATTAGTTTCATTTTATTCTGATTTGTTTGATTTTATTATACTTGATGGCATGGACGGCTATTTTAAAGATAACAAAATATATAATTGCAGCCATCAAGGATGTCCAATTAGCTTGTTTAGAAACCCTGTATGGCTTTCATTGTTTGTTTTGATTGATTTTACTCTATTCTGTGTGGTTAGATTGTAATATGTCTGAAGGTGTAGGCAACTATTCTGAAGATAACAAATATTATGGTAGCCAATGCTGTTTTGCTAATACCTTGAAATTCTGTATTGCTTACATCGTTCCGCTTCGTTTTATCTTGTTATGTTTTGTTTTGTTTCTACTGTTTTATTAGTTTGTTGTATTTTGTTTGATTTTACTTATCCCTGATGGTATGGGAAGGTATACTGCAGATAACAAGAGGCATTATGGTAGCCTTATTCATTGTTTTTTATCCTGTTTAAAAGTCATGTACCATGTTCACTGCTATGTTTTGACTGACTTTACTCTGTTTTGTTTTGTTTGGTTGTATTCTTTTCAAAAGAAAAAAAAAAAAGAAGTAACTTAGTTACAATTACATCAGGATTTAAGGTTAAATCCTGACAAGCCAGGACACATGGTCACCCCACCAGACTTCTCGCTTTCACAGGGTTTGGGATGTAACTACTTCTAGCACAGATCTTCACCACTCATATGATTTTCCATACAATTCTAAGATTGTCCCAAGGTAAAAGTAAGTTTTTCTCAAAACAAACCAAATTTTAATCTCCAATCCAGTGAGCACTCAGTGCTTTCTGGGAAGGGGACTGTTTATGAGTATTGTGCAGAGTCTAGAATCCTGAGTAAAGCAAAATAAATACTGTTTTCCAATCAATTACAACTCCTGGATTAAATTTTGGTAGGCTCAAAGTAATTAAGTACTGAACTCTTTTTATAGATATTTCCTCATAGAAACTCGAAGTACAAAATGAAAAAACGTAATCTTTTAAAAGCTAACATGGGGAGCTGAGGGTTTAGCTCAGTGGCACAAGCGCCTGCCTGGCAAGCATGATGTTGTGAGTTCGATCTCCTGTACAAAAAAGAAGAGAGAGAGAGAGAGAAAGAAAAAGGAAAGGAAAGGAAAGGAAAGGAAAGGAAAGGAAAGGAAAGGAAAGGACAGGACAGGACAGGACAGGACAGGACAGGACAGGACAGGACAGGACTGGACGGGACAGATTACAGTGTCAAAAAAGCTAAAATGGGGCCAGGGATATAGCTCAGTGGCACAGGGTCTGCCTGGCAAGTTGTGAGGACCTGAGTTTGATTTCTAGTACCAAAAAAAAAAAAAATTACATAAATAAATAAAGCTAACGTATCAGCTCAGAAAAATATACAATCTTTAAAATTATTAAAACATATTTCCTAGGTTAATATATTACATTAAAAATGATGAAAACAAAAAAATAGAGGACACAGAGGTCACAGCAGAATTTAATACTCTTTTAATACCTGACACACTACATGTGCTATATCTTGCAGGCAGATTCACAGTTATATCTGGATATTGTTTTATGTTTAATAGCTTGAACACATTATTTAAAAATGTACACTATTTCAAAACCCAAGGTAAATTTCTGATAGGCAATGATGTAGTAATCTTTTAATTACAGTTTAAATCTCTGCAAATAGACATGACTAACTGCATAATACTATATACTAATATTCTTATATACTTGATTATATCAAAGTGCTCATAGAACTCAAATTTTCTAAAATATATTAACTATTCATCTAGGTTTTTGGACAGCTGGTTTAAAATGTCTATTAAAACTTGAGTATAGCCTGGTGGTGCACGCCTGTAATCCCAGCACTCAGGAGGCTGAGGCAGGAGGATCATTGTAAATTCAAGACCAGCCTGGGCTACAAAGTGAGCTCAAGGCCAGTCTGAACGGCATAACGAGGCCCTGTCTCAAAAAGACAAAAGACAAGGGCCGGGGATTCAGCTCAGTGGCCTAAATGCCTGCCTGGCAAGCTCGAGGTCATGAGTTCGACCCTTGGTGCCGCAAAAAACAAAAACAAAAACAAAAACAAAAACAAAAACAAAAACAAAACCTTGAATATACACTATGACAGCAAACTTCTTCTAATCCTAGTAAAAAGTATGATGTAGTACCATATGTATAGTGGAAGATTACTGATTTCCTTTCATAACTTAAGTAATATAAATATGTATTTTTTTATTCTATTGATCCCTTCAACTAAGTACATCCAATAGACAGACAGCAACATACTCAGAACTTGCCTAATACAGCAAGCAGCTCAAATAGGCCCAAAAATGTTTCTTAAAAGCACAATTCTTTAATGCCCTGCATTCCATGCTAAATCATTCCTTCCTACAAAGTCTTTATAATCCTGTGGCAGTTGTAGTTATAATTCCATTTTATGTTAAACAGATTAATTTTCACACAACACCTCTATTGGAAAACACCTTTCTCTGTGATTTTCCATATATAGTTAAAAATTATAAAACAGAAAACACAAAAGTTTAGGTTTGAGAGGTTTTTCTACCTATAGTCAACTAATTACTGTGCAAGTAACATGTTAATTTTTAAATCTGAAGCTAAAAATGAACAGATATAAGACAACATAAAAAAAGTAGCATTTAACTAAATGTTAACTAGAGGGTTCCATGAATATTTCATGACAAAGGCTCTTTATGTGAACACTGATGAACAATTCTGGGGAGGGGAATTTCATAGAAATATTCTGCTAAAAAATGGGCTAAAATTAGCTATTAACAGCTAATAAATCATCTGTGCCACTCATGATTTTAAACCTTAATTATACTAACCTTTCCTCCTTCCATAAGTATTTAAAATAATAATAAATCAAAGCTCTCCCAGATGCAATTAAATTATGGTCACTAATAAGTGATTGAGAATTCTTACCTTACAGAAGCACATATGGGGTTGTTTCGTTTTGTTTTTTTAAAGCAGTGACAAACCTACCTGCACAAAATTAACACTAGATAAAAACAATTTGTATTTGAACTATAACATAAAACAAGATGGGTATGAGTTATGTAAGTGTTCAAAGAAGAGAACTTAAATATATACATTTGGGACTTATTTCACACACTTATATTCATCAATTGTCTCAAATGAAAACATTCTTTCCCCACAGAATGCCTCAGCAGACTTGGGTTGCCCAAACCCTGTATGTTCCCAAAGTCCTCAGGACTTGTTTCTGGGAAATAACCTTTGAGACACTCTGCCTGATTATAGTATCTTGGTACATGTGGGGGTTTAACTAATTTTTGCTAACAGTAAGATTTATGGTGAACACATGCTTTTGTTTGCCCAGGGTTTGGGCTATACTGTATTCATTTATGGGGATGGGAGGGGCTGAGTAGTTAAGGTCACACAGATAAGGCATCTCTGCCTATGTAACTGACCCACAACATAATCCTTGAACACCAAGGCTCAGGTGGGCCTCCCCGTTTGGGAATGACACTTGCCCACACTGTCATACATCTAAACCATGTCTCCCTGTCTACAATTCTACTGGAAAAAACAAATCAGCAACCAAACAACAGAAAAATCAACTAGAACCTGGCACCAGGCCCTATGTACCTTGTTTCATTTGTTGATTTTAACCTACAATCTTTATGCTGTAATAAACTGTAACCATGAGAGAGTAACAGCTGCTCTGGGTCTTCTGAGTCCTTCTAGTCAATCATCAAACCTGCAGGTGACCTTGGGAATCCCTGATAACCTATAATATAATAAAATTCATATTTAATATTTAATAAAGGTAATTTCTTTTAATTTCAAGGTTTGATTTCAGTAACTTCATTTTGAAAGAGGTAGAAAGAATACTGTACAGACAGGAACGCCTTCTGGTATGTGGACTTCCTTCCCATCAGTAAGGTAGCTTCTGGTGTAGAAAGGTCTTCTACTGAATGAAATAAGTGCTACCCACTCCCACTGGCATGTTGTTTTCCTTCATTGTGAACCCAGGTCATCTTCATAAGTCTATGAAACAGAATAATTAAGCTTTTTCCTTAGATACTACTACCGACCTACAGTTGAGAAGAAAAGAATTTTCTTAATTTTTCTATCCTTAGGTGAATTTTGTACTTTTTTGCTTACTTTTTGAGACAGGGATTCATTAAGTAGCTCAAGCTGGCCTTGAACTTGCTATGGTAGTCCAGGATGGCCTTGAGGTCATGGCAATCCTCCTGCTTCACCCTTTAAAGTGATGGTATTATAGGTATGTGTGTGCCACTATGCCCACCAATTTTGTATTTTCTTAAAAAAAAAAAACAAAAAAAGAGTCTGTTGGAACTATCCAGCCTTGTCCAAAGTATGATATATACAAAAGCACTCTTATCAATCAGGAGCTGGTCAAAGGCTAGTCCTTCCCTCAGAATGTATAGAGTTGGTGTGCCCCAAATCCACTAAATTTTATTGTTATGGTTGATACATTGTGTCAACTTGAGAAGTTTAACTGAGCCACTCAGTAGGGAAGCAGGATCCTTACTTTGTAAATATCCTCATTCTGTGCAAGAGGAGGGCACAGAGATTTTGTGAGTGCTACACCCACCCTGGAGGTGGAGGGTGGCCTGTGTACAATATAAGAGAGGGGAAGAGGCTTGTTCCCCCTCTTTTGCCCTGGCTGCTGCCTTGAAGTGTTGCTCCAGTACCACGATACCCTGCCTTGCAGTCAGCTAATTATGGACTGAAACCTCCAAAAACTGTAAGCTAAATAAACCTTTCCTTCCTTGATTCTGAGTGTTGGGTATTTTGTCCCAGCAATGAGAGAAAAGTAACCAAGAGACTACATAAAGGGATTAATTCCATAAAGGATTCATGGATTAAAGTATCACCAAGAATTACGGCATTCAAGAGTTTGGATTTATCAGATTAAAACACCCCAGCAGTATGGATCAGCAACAATTCTATCACCTTGCAAGCTTTCCCAATTCTCTAGCCAGTTGAGCTGTTCTCTTTCTCATTGGAAAGCTCTCAACTGTTGTCAGTTTCTAAGGAAATTATAAAAGATGACTGTCTATTATAGAATTACCTAACATCTGTGGGAGAATGAGATTTGCATTTATTTCACTGTAGAAGCAGAAAAGAAAGAACCTGCTCGACACAGTGGTGCACACCTGTAGTCCCACTACTAAGGAGGCTGAGGCAGGAGGATCACTGTGAATCTGAGCCCAGTCTCAAGGTCAGCCTGAACTACAAAGCAAGATTCTCTCTGTCTCAAACACAACACAACACAGCACAGCACACCACCACCACCACAAAAATCAAAAAGAATCTATTATATTGGTTTCCATTCTGAGTAATGGGCCTAAAGTATTAATAGAAAGCCTAATTTGAATCAACTGGACTATCATGAGCACACTGAATTAAATGATTTTGGATTTCCTGTCTTTAATATAGTTTAATCAAACTAAATACAGAATAGAAATTGGTGACATTTTGCCTAGAAATGTCAAATAAGCTAATCCATGCCTCTATTTTTTCACACACAATCTCAGGAAATATTACCATGCACTATTTTCCACAATATAAAGCATACTATTTTTAGGCATTCATAGGAGTAAGAGGAAGACAATAAAGCCCGAGAGAATGATACAGATAGAGGTTGAAAACAAGGCTAAACAGTCAGACTGCCCAGTAATAAATTTCACTCCCACCACTTCTTGGCTCTGTGATCTTGGTCAAATTCCTTAACTTTCATGCCTCAACTTCCTCTTCTGAAAATGGAAATAATCACAATACCTCCCTTAGAGGGTTGTTGCAGGGATTAAACTCATGTGTACAGAACTTTGCATTATGCCTGGCATCTAGTGGAAACTATAATAATGACTATTATGACCATTACCACTACTACTCCATTTATTCCATGGAACACAGGGCATTTAAGTTACTTAGCTATTTTTATCTTACCTTAAATATTATAAAGGACCACAGTATTATTTTCTTAACTGACAGGCTGCTATATATGGGAAAAGCACTTTATTGGGTTGTACCTCCAACATGGCTACTTCACTGGTTCCATCTGCAAAATGGGATGGTAATACTCTGTCTCATAAGGCTGCGTGGGGATTAAAGAAGGCATTTGCTCAGATGTCCTGCTCTGTGGTATTACCACACAGGACAGGATGACAATACTGAGCTCTGTCAGATACTTGAGATTTCAAAAATTACCTGGTTCTAGGTATTCAAACACTTCTGCAAGGATGAGATTTAATATAATTCAAGGCATGAACCTCAAAAGGTGCTAGAAGAACAAATTAATATAAAAATTGTCCCCTTCTTTCACATTCCCTGGTTAGGATACATTTCTTCAAAATAGTCAATGTGTGGAGGTTGGAGTATGTCAAGGGCAGAGAGTACCTGAGAAAAAGAAAAAAAAGTCAAATTTAGAGAACTAAAGAAGAAACAAAATTCCACATAAATACAAGTAAATATTAACTCTTTAAAAATTTATGACTTAGTTATAATTGCCCACTAAAATTAACTAAATTTAATCAGTAAAGAAACATAGTTTTAAACATTAAGATGTGTTTATAAACTTATTACTTAAAAGACAATTCTAGCTAATTCAAAATGAGAGCAGTAACTGGGTTATAATATATGCTACCAAAATCTCTGTCCAGAAGAGCGTTGGTGAAAAAATGCCCTATTTTTAACAATTAGTATTGATCTAAGAACATGAGGAACTATATTTACTATTCATTCCTTTATTTCCCTGTTCAACAAATGTTTACTACACACATTCTATCTGACAGGCACTGGGTAATCTCTTGGGTTATACAGATAAACAAAACAGGTATCAGCTCTGCTTTCATGACTAAAGGAAAGGTAAGAATGAAACAGATAAGCAAGTAGTTGCATAAATACATAATTATGATATCTATTATTATGAAGGAAAAACAAAAAGAGGGGTAGAAATAAAAGGTTGCCTGAAGTAACACTATTCCAACATTTTAAAGTTGGATAGGAGTTGATCAGTCGATGAGTAGGAAATGTGAAGACATTGAGGCAGTTTTTAGAAACAGAAAAGCCAGTACTGATGGAACATAGTAGGTGGGAGGAAAACAAGCTAGCATAAAGTAGAAGAAGGCAGGAAATATATCATATAAAATCTCTTTTAATTATTAAGCACTATAGATTTTATTCTATGAAAAGAAGTCACTAGTGTGGAAATAAAGACTTTAAGGTACCTGAAATTTAGGTCCCCTATAAAACAGAGTATTAACTACCAATGTAACCTGACAAATAGGCCCACTTGCCATGTCGGGTGCCTACCTACTCTTTTAAGTTTCATCTATATCACACCTATGTATCTGAATCCATCTAGCTAATGAGAAATATCAGGCTCAAGGGAAATGAAATAAATTAACAGGAAATAGACTGAGAAAAAGAAAAAAGTCAGATTTAGAGAACTAAAGAAGAAACAGAAGTCGAAATAAAGGCAAGTAAATATTATTAACTCTAATAATTTATGCCTTAGTTACAAATGCCCACTAAACTTAGTGGTTGAAGTTCATATTTTCTCATCTCGACCTTAAATTTCTTAAGGAACTTTTTTTTTTGGTATTGTGGAGAATTTAAAAAATATAAAAGTAGATAGAATAATATGAAGAACACCTGCTAATCAATACTTGTCATCATTTATCCACATGACCATTCTTGATTTATCTATTACCTCTACCCCCCCATAATTCTAAAGCATAAATCAGACTTTTTCCAGCCATATAAAAATCAAGTATCTGTAACAGATAACAACTTTAAAAAACATAATTACTGAATTAAAAAATCTGGTATTTTTATTTAGTCATTTATTTCTTGCAGTACTAGCAAACAAACCCAGGGCCTTATGCATGATATTTTAAAATATCGAATATCAAGGACTAAAATTTTTATTTATATAAACCTGTTTATTTTTTTCCAGCCAATTTAGATTTAAATTATTTTATTAAACTAAAACCTTTTCATTAAAGGCTTCACTCATTTTATACCCAGTTAAAAATAGAGGTTTTTAGTTTAGATGCTTTTGTAAGGAGTAACAACATTTCCTTTTTGAATTAAAATGTTTATACCTAGAATTTTGATATAAACAGAAAACAGATTTTCCAATTTCAAAGAAAAAATTTTTACCATGCGAAAGATAAGTTATTTCATTTTTATATTTTTAAAAAAACTATAATTAGCTAGTCACAAATTCATATAAATTTCTTTGTCATTATGTGATTAAAAAATGTTTTTCAATATGAATATCTTAAATTTGAGGAAGACAGAAAATAGTGTTTTATTTGACATCTTTTGGACTCCAAACTCTATATCTGAACAACATACATCCTGTC
>RJWT010054328.1:0-10297 GCA_004365215.1 Cuniculus paca
GCATGCCATAGAATGACAAAAAATTTAGAGGGAAGGTCCCCTCTTTATGTCTGCCATTTGAAAGGTGTAACTGACCATACATGAGAAACTACTTGTGGAAAATATTCTCAGCAGGAAAGATCTTGAGTATTTCATGGAGAAGTACTCCCTTTCTATGCTGTAAACTCGGGAAAGTCCAGTATTGAACTGCTTCTGAGAAGGACACCAGGTTTCCAGTTTTGTAAACTGAAAGAAGTGTGATTTCTTTTTGTTTTTAATGATGATAATTAGAACTTTATTTAGAACTTCAGTGGAGTTTTTGTTTCACAACAATGGGCATATCACTCCTTGTGTTGTCCTTCCTGATTACACTTATCTCACCTTCATCAATCCAAACTCCTTCCAAAACAAAAAAGATCAAACATCACATAATTACTCTTTAGAGTTGTCAGTTAAGAATGTCATTTGTGGACACCTGGATGAGTAGCTATGCAGAATCCATCTCTTTTGTTTCACTTACGTGAATGCCAGTCTCCTTGGTACCAGCAAGTAGTTTCTGCCCACTGGAACAATCCTTGCTAGTGTCATGTAAGTGCTAATGTTGATTTCTAAGTGTTAACATAGGTAAGAATTACCTAGGGCAGTTTTTTCAAATGCAGCTCATCTGGCATGACCTCAGAGCTGGAACCTTAGTAGGGGTGTACATTTTAAAGAGCTACGCCAGTCAATTTTATCTAGTTTTCCAAAGATATCCCTGTATCAGTGATGCAAGTGACACAAATACCTTTCAAATCCTGATGCCCCTCATTGTCAAAGCCTCATTCCTGGTTTTGAGGTGTCATGGCATGATGGTTAATTTCATGTGCAATTTGACTGGTGTAAGGAATACTCAGAATACTAGTAAAGTATTGGGTTTGGGTTTATCTACCAGGCTGTATTTAGAAGAGATCAGCATTTGAATCAGTAGACTCAGTAAAGAGGTACCCTGGCCAATGTGGGTGGGTGTCATCTATTCTTTGAGGATCTGAATAGAACAAAAGATAAAGAAAGGCAAGTCCACATTCTCTTGTTCAGCTGAGACATACATCTTTTCCAGCAAATGGACATCTGCTCCCCTGCTTCTCAGGCCTTTGGACTTTGGCTGTATTATACCATCGGTTTTTTTGGATCTCTAGCTTGCAGATGGCTTGTTTTGGGACTTTTTGGCCTCCATCATTGTGTGGGCTGATTCCCATAATAACTCCCCTTCCATATATCTATGTATATTGCTATGGTTTGGAAGTATAGCCCAAAGGAGCATATGTTAAAGTGTGCAAACTTCATAAAATTCATCAAATTGTGTGGAGATTTTATATGTGCTGAGGATACTACCTCGCCTGCGAGCCTCTGTGTTCTCATCTGTGAAACAGGAATGTTAGCACTTCTGCTAACTCATTTCCATTATTCTGACAATTGCTTGAAAAAAGCAGCACAGCTTGCTTTGAAAGAGTCAAATTCTGCTAGACCTTTGGAGTTATCTTTCTTTCCAGACTGCGTGTCCTGTAATAGATGAACCAGATGATACATTATGTGAGAAGTTCTCCCTCACTGTTAAGATGTTTCCTCCATATTCTTGAAATCTGTAGTATTGGTTCATACCTTGAGTTCAAGCAGTGCCCTGTCAACATGAAAAGAGCAAGCACACTTAGCCTTATAGAAATTATCCACGAATTACTAAGTTAGACCATTTTTTCTACAAAACTTTTCAGAACATGGGCTTAGGGTATGAGGAAGAGTGGTTAGGAATGCAGAGTCCTGGACCTTCTCCTCTATTTCTAGAGATTCCTGGCCAGAGGAGGTGACATATTGAATCATTTTAGTAGTTCCATTGAGAATTCATTCTTTATCTTCTTTAAAGTGTCCAAGAATCCAGATACGGACCAGTCCCTTTCGTCATCATTCCAAACTTGCCCCATTAGTGTTTGCACTCCACACCTCCCTCCACCAATGACTAATTCTTTGCTTGGACCCACTGCCAGGGAGCCAGGAAGTTCTATTCAAATGGACAAATGTATGTAAGGACTTAGTGGTGGATAAGGTTTTATTGTGTGATCTTTCTTCCATAGGACATTTACATTTCAAGGGTAGCCCTAAATTGATTCAATAAAAACTACATGGAATCACAGTTACTATACCAGGCCCATGGTGTGTGTGTGTGTGTGTGTGTGTGTGTGTGTGTGTGTGTGTGTATTATAATGCTACCCTGATATATTTCACAAACAGGCAGCCAACTTGCCTAGAAGAAGCCGGTCTTGGGTGATGACTACCTAGCAGCCTCCCTCTTACCCATTCCCCACTCATATGTTTGATGTATCAAGCACCAGCTGATGTACTGAATTTCTCCCATGTTTTCATGACATTTTGTTTCAGTACGTATTTTCTTGAATTTAAAAACAGAACAAGAAAAGTTGTCATTTGTGTGACCACATGTATGTAGTTACAGCCTGCCACTGAAGTTTACTTACCTGGTAACCTAAATGTACTGGGAACATGACTTTGGTATTATCTAAATATTTGTGGGGTCTAAGGCAAGAGTGCAAACAGAGGCTTGTATAACACATGTCCACATAGCTATACATTGTAAATCAAAATAATAGACCATTTTAAAAAACACATCTATTCTCTTATCTTGACAATTATACCTTCCTAATGGTAAAATCGACAAATATGTTTAAAGCTATTCTTTTTATATGAGTGAAAGTTGGCAGAAAATCAAAGATGACAGAATTTGTTACTGAGCATATTTGAGTGATTTTTATGGATGATGATGTTTGGTTGAATAATAAAATGAAGGCATATACGTACTTTATTCTCTTATTTCAAAAAAACCACCAATCATGGTGATCAAAATTTTTACACATTTGGATTCCTGTTGACAATCGTTACCTAAGGAATAAAAACTAGCTACAATAAAAGGATGCCAATAAATATATTTTCATAAAAATGTAGATGCAATTGTATTTATGGGTACTTAAAAAGTTATTTTAACTCTAAAATATTTTAAGTATTTATTATAATAAAGGCTAAAATATAAACTATAGTTAATGACATCAATTTTTAAATTGAACTTAAAGCTTTCATAAATTTAATTTGTGTAAGTATAATTCAATCTCATTTTTCAGAATATAAAATAATGTCAAATTTAGCATTTGTGTCCATCTATGTGCTAGATTAGAGATTTACTATCATGCTTCATCAACATTATGCCTAGATTTATATGTATACATTAATTAAAAATAATATGAATTGGTGAAAATTGTAAAATATTCCCTAGTCACCTTATGAATCTGTTGTAAATACAGTATTTATTTATGAGGGCCTCTAAAATCATGAATTGGGACACAAAGGAAAGCATGAAGAGAATGCTCAGCCCCTTCTGCAAAAGCAAAGTTATGCAAGAATACTCTGAATTCAAGCTATGTAAGAAAAAGGCTTTGACAAGATTGCTCATATGTTTATCCTTTTAGCTAAGCAGCTCTAATGCTCAATTTCTCTGTATTCTGAAATAGTGTCAAGAACAATGTCAGCAGCAGCACAACCCACAAATGTTCATGATATTCAAACACACTTCCTTCTTGTTTTGAGAATACAGGAGAAAGATGTGGAGAGGACTTTTCCTGGGGCCTGAAAAGTGTTGATCATGAGAGCGAATGTTTAGTATTACTGGTTGTGCTGTAGCCGTAACAGTTCCTGGGTCCTGAGTGACAGAGGTGTCCACATGGTCTTGAATTAATGCATTTTTATTTTGTTTGTGATAAACAGGCTTTTTTAAACTATAAGGACTACGGCAATCTCTTTTGCCTAGGTCTAGGGTAGATGTACTGTATTAAGGTTTTCCAGAGAAATGTAACAGAGTCTCTCTCCTCTTCTCTTTTCTCCATCTCTCTCTCTCTCTCTCTCTCTCTCTCTCTCTCTCTCTCTCTCTCTCCCCACACACACAACTGACCCATGTGATTATGGAGCTGTGTTGGTGGAAAGCTGGAAATGCATGTGAGTGGCTGATCTGAGTTCCAGTCTGACAGCCGCTAGGCTCTAATCTAGGGAGAATCAATTTTTTAGGTTGAGTGTAAAGGCGGGAAAGGATCAATGCCCAGTGTAAGCAATCATGCAGGAGTAGTTCACACTTTACCTTTTTATTCTATTCAGGTCTTTAATTTAGTGAAGAAGGCCCACTTACACACGGAGGGTAGTTTGCTGTCCTCAGTTTACTGATTCAAATTTTAATCTCATCCAGAAACACCTTCTCAAATATGCTCCAAATAGTTTTTTACCTAAAGTTGTAGCGCTCCATGGCCCAGTCAAGGTGAAATATAAAATTAAGGATCATAATGACTAAGAGCCAAATAAGCAAAAAAAGCCAAGTAAATGTTTCCAAATCTGTGGACTGAACCTCATAGATACTGCTTGGAAGATGGGAGATTTGTGCAGATACTTTCCATCCTCAGCATTCATGATGACTTAGTTGTAATTTAGGTTATTCCTATGACACTGAAACTTTACTCCTGAGTAAGCAAAGAGATTAGGATTCATGTGGTACATGAAAAGAAAGTGTATATAAAAAGTATACATTTAAGTATAAAAAGGAAAGGAAATGTACAAAATGGTAGAATTATCTCCATCTAAAGTTGTCACAATATTCAGAAGAATATTCATAGTACTGTAGGATTCAATTATCAGAAATATTTGTAAATATGAATAGCTCATTCTCCAAAGCAGGTTACATGGAATATGGCTATATATATGCATAATCCATAAAAATGCCTAACACGGTAAATGAGTACTCACCAAGATTAAAGTGCACTAGATTTTCAAAGGGAATTATGAAGAAAATAATGGGCAAAAATCCATGATCATGAGGCACTTTTACAGAGAATGTGAAAAGTTTTATGGAGAATGCAAATGAAAGCCCTATATATGTACTCATAAACAAGGTAAAAGAAAAGTACCTGTACATAGATAGCTACACACACTTAATCTTTTGATTTCCACTGATTTGTAATTTGTGATGATCTAGTTCTGTGGCATACCAAACTGATACTCATCTTTTGGTTAAGAACAGAATTTTCAAGGAAAATAAGGAAGGAAATATTTCCTGGGAATCTAACGTGTGCCAGGTACTAAGATGACTGTTTTACATGCATCATCTCATTTAATTCTTAAAGATTTCCCTGATGTGAACTTCTTACAGATGAGGAAAGCAAGTCTCAAAAAAGTTAAATGTAGTTGTAAATAGAAGTCATTATTCTAATTAGTAAGAAAATGCTTAGCTAACTTCAGAGGGCCAACTATTCTTAAGACTATTAAAAGATCACATGGACAAATATTGATAAATCCATTACAGGTCACTCTTATCTCCTTGTTAGAGCTGAAGGATGTCAACCAACTCTGGCTTAATAACTTGTTTAAATTTTTTGAATATATGTTGGATAATAAAACTACTTCCTATGTGGTAGTCAAAGAATTTGACTTTTCGTTAATTTCCAGCCTACCTTGTCTCCCATTATAATCTGAGTTAATTAAATTTGACTTTTCAGTTTTAATTGTGAAGTATCATAGCATGAACATTTTTGTGAGTTTGTGACTTTCAGAGACTCCAGAAGGATAAGTATTGCTTGTCCCTAAAGATAACTCATTTAGGTCCTTTTCTCTGCCCTTGATCCCAGCAAGAAAGCTCAGAGCTCCAAAGTTGTTATATTTAATAAAGTAGTAATCACCGTGTATAATTACATGGTGCTTTACTGGGCAAGGTTCGGCAGTACATGGAGCCAGTTTTGTGCACCACAGGTAAGAACCTTAATGCCCAGCAAACTTTCCCATGACTGGGATGGGGTAGTGGTACTGAGTTAGACATAGTTCATTTTAAACTTTCATCATACTTATAAAAACAATACCAGAAATGAGCACTCTGCTTAAGACTTCTTCTCACAATACCTTGCTGCTGAAATAAAAGGGAGGCTCTGTGTTCACCAACTCTTTGCAGGTAATTAGTGTCAGTGATTTATCTCAGAAAAGTCCCATTGTTCCTGCATTCAGAGATGTAAGAACTATTTCAGAGCTAGCCTGTGTGGCTTAGATTTTGATCTGCAGCTTTGGTTTTCTTATAATTCATATTGATTGCTCCAATTTGTATGCTGCTTTGATTGTAAGTTCTTGATCCACTCATTTCTTTGCTCCTTGGGTATGGTTGTGGGTTCATGTTTCTAGTTTTCTATTTTCTTTTCTTCTTGAACTTTCAGAATTTGTGCACAAGGTGGCTTTTTCTGTTGTTCCAATAGATCTTCTTTTTGTTTATTTGCCCCACTGCCAGGCCTGTTTGGCCTTGTCTTACAAGATAATGGAAAGGAAAATGCATCATAAGCTGTAAAGCACTATTCAAATAAAGAGATGATTACCATCTATTGCGAATAAGAACTTTGTTTATAGTGGTGAGTCTTCTTACTGTAATCTATGGCAAAGGGCAGCACCTAATTGGACAGGTGGGTCATATTTATACCCTAAAAGCCTGGTTGGCAGCAGCTTTAGTAACAGATACCATCTGTGAACTTGGTTACAACCTGCGGCTATCTAGAGAATGGAGACATAGTCTGAAGAAGACACAGATGACCCACAGAGGACAGCTCCAACCTCCTGACTGGTCCTGCGTGATATCTGATTCCTGACTCATGCCCACACCATGATCTTGGAGACCTGAAATGCACTGCCAGGTCTGGACTAGGCTAATCATTCATCCTCCTTCTGGTTATAGTGTGAAAGGATTCCTGTGTTCTGTCCGGGATGTTATTCTAGACTGTGTCGTAGCATTGGAGCAATACCTTTGTTGACTTGCTTTGTAAGCAAATTTACATCACCCTTCAAGAATCAGTCTTAGAGTGGTTTGGAAACAGAATTTTATCTTGCTTAAATCCTATGAAATTTAGACATGTACTAGGTGTACAAGGTGTGATCATAAAATATGGTGAATATTTAAATTTTTAAATAATGTTTATTACAGCAAAAGGCACTTCACCATTAACTCCACTGAAATTAATCTCCCTCACTTCAAATACACTTATCACTCTTGTCATTTTCTGAAGTAGTGGATAGAAGTCCTCTTTTGTGAGAGTATTGGGATGTGCTGCTGTGGCTGCCTCAATGTTCTGAATCAAGTCAAAATGTTTATCTTATGGTCATTTTGACTTTGGAGAAGAGCCAGAAGTAGTGCCAGATCTGCTGTATAAGGTAGATGAGGACATACTATGTTTCTTCCTGACAGAAATTGCCGTAAATATTTTGAATTGATTCAGGATATAGAGGCAACCATGGAAAGACATGAAAGAAGTCTTCCAAAACTGCCTCAGAAAGTGTCAAGAGTGCCAGGCGTGGTGGCTCACACTTGTAATCCCAGCACTCGGGAGGCTGAGACAGGAGGATTGTTGTGAGTTCGAGACCAGCCTGGGCTACAAAGTGAGCTCAAGGCCAGCCTGAATGGCATAGTGAGACCCTGTCTCAAAAACAGGGCTGGGGATCTAGCTCAGTGGTCTAAGCACCTGCCTGGCAAGCGCAAGGTCGTGAGTTCAATCCCCGGTGCCACAAAAAAAAAAAAAAAAAAAAGGAACTGTCAAGAGTAATGGGATAAGTGTGTTCAAAGTGAAAGTGAGTATTTTGAGGGGAATTAATGATAATGTTTTTTACTGTAGTAAACCTCAAAAATTTTTACTGAAATATTGACCATATTGTTTCATCACACTTCATAGAGCTATCCTCTGTCATCTGGTGTAAGGCCAGGCATAGCACATGACTATAGATGCTTTTACCATACTTGTATCTAGTGCTACTTTCTAACTTTGAAGAGTTGCAATTTGTTGCAATTAAGTTGTAATCAGTGGAATTTGTCCCAACTTTGAGGTAATAAAAATAAAAAGAAGTCCTTATTATATCCTCAGTAAATTGGAAATGCAGAAATTTCCTTCTAAGGGAATAAAGGGGATAAGAATGTCCCTAAAACTCTGTGTGAGGGTCTAGGGTTGGGGGGGCAACGCTTTATGAGGCAATATCTTTGTGACTGAGTATCCTTAGGAAAAGGACAAGACACCCTCATGAAATGGGCAATCTTTGAGTCCATCTTTGTCTTCCTAATTATTTTTTCATTCAACAAACAGATAGTAAACACTTATTTTGTGCCAGTGACATATTATGCTACATTCCGGGAGCCACACAATACTTCTGATGACTGTCTTATAGACAGTACAGTTTTTGGGTCAGGTAAACTTGTGTTTTGGTGGCTTCTGTTTTCCTTTTTATGTTACTTGGCAAAAATTAATTGATAATTTGTCACCTGGATCTTATTTTATGCACCTGCAAATTTTGGTGGTAATAATTACCACATTGGATTCCACAAGTGGTATGTGTAGCAGTCTGTGCTGGATGCATAGTAGACCTTCCACTCATTAATTTGTGCTTGCACAATTCTGTACACTCATCTCTGAATCATACACATTGACTACTCTCCTTTATCTGTCACAACTGGGGTTCCACATGGAATTTAATAGTGTATAAGTATTTGTGTGAATAAATCTAAGGCTAAGATATTTTCAGTAAAGTATAGATTCTAGTTCTGGATTCCAGAGTTGTAAATAGAGACACAATCTCAGTTCAACATTCTATTAGAATGAGTGAAGGTCATTTTTTCTTTACCACTTCTTTTCCCTTGGCTTTATTAAGGCATAATTCACAAGTAAAAACTATATTTTCACAGTGTTTAAATTATTTTTTAAAGATTTGATCAGAAAATTTAAACATTTAATGGAATGCTGACCAAATATTAAAATAATACTGTAAAGAAACTCACTAATAACAACAGAAATAGAATGGTCTAAAAAGTATTTAATTAGTTCAAAGAAAGCAGAAAAAAAGAAGAAAAATTGACAATTCAAACAGAAAACAAATAGAAAGATTAAAGCCAGCCACAACAACAATCATATTAAATACCTAGATATAAATGTCATAAGAAATTTGCTGGACAAATACCTGAAAAAGTTTTCAGAGCAGAGTATTTTCAGGGATAATGAGTGTCATTTTATAATGATAAATGAGTTTAGTCACCAATAGGTCATAAAAGTCTTGAATGTTTATGCATTAAATAACAGAATTTCCAAATGTATGAAACAAAAACTGATAGAACTACAAGAAAAAATTTAAAAAACATATTCAAGGCAACCAGCCCAGCCCCTGTGTGCATGCAGACTGCCACTGGGACTTTTCTGCAGGTAACTAGCATAGGCCAAGAAAAGCAATCAGTCCAACCTCCACACTAGTGCAGGCTTCCTTTGGGACTTTCCCACAGGTAACCAGTGTGAGCCAGGAGAAACTGCCAGCCACACCTTGGAGAAGCCACTAGTGTCTGGAGAAGCCCACCCCACACCTTACTACCTCCTGGGGGACCTAGTTAAGGAGAAACCCAAGTGCCTGATCCATCCTCCTACACTGTGGATGGATGGATACCCATTGTGGGAAGCACCTGGGACCCCACAAAACACTCATCTGGAGGAAACCAGGAAAATGTGAAAACAAAGGAGCAAAAGGCAATCTCTGTTCTCCAATCCAAATAGAACAAGTCCAGGAGACATGGACATGAAGGAAAATGGAAGTGACACACCTGAAATTTCTGGGATGATGGCAACTAAAGTAAAGAAATTACTTCATGAGGCTGTGAAAGAAATCTGGTCAGAATTAGTATCTCAGGTAAAAGAAGAAATGATAAACATAATAAAAGGATTGCTGAGCATATCTAAAGAAGATATAGATTTAAAAAAGAGGAGCATAGGAGAATGAAGGAAACCTTGAATGAACAGTATAGAGAAGAACTGGAATGCATGAAACAGACTCAGAAATATTCAGGAAATTAAAAAACTCCATTGAAAGCTGGCAAAACCACTTGAAAGAAACTGAAGATAGACTTTCATACTTGAAGACAGGATGGCGGCTAGCAATCATGAAAAGAAGGATCACTTAAAAATAGCAAGAAACCAGGAAATAACAATTCAACAGCTGCAAGATGATGCAAAGAAAAATAAATTAAGAATGATAGGTGTCAATGAAAAAGCAGGAGTAACCATGAATGACATAAAGAGACTATTTACAGAAGTAATAGCAAAGAACTTCCCAAGCATGGGAAAAGAGGTGACACACAGGTAAGTGAGGCATATAGAACTCCAATTAGACATAACCAAAATAAATCTACACTCAGACATATAATAATCAATATCCCAGAAACTCAGCACAAGAACAGAATATTAAAGAC
>RJWT010054329.1:0-10306 GCA_004365215.1 Cuniculus paca
CCGTGATGCATATTGTATGAACCAATCCCCAGTTGACAAGCCATTCTGCCTCTGTATGTCCTGCTTCCTTATCCCATATAAGCCACAGACCACCAGAGATCAGGGTCTTATATTCTTGGAATGATCCCAATCAATGCCCATTGATGTAAAATAAATCTGCCTCCAAATCCTGGGTGTCATTTTGGTGTTTCTGTTTGCAATTGCACTACAAGAACTTGCATTCTAATAAGATGGAAAACACAGAAGAAATTGACAAGATTCCTAGATACATGTGAATTACCAAAGGTGAATCAAAAAGACTCCAAAATTCTAAATAAATGTATACCAGTCAATGAAATTGAAGATATATTTAAAAATTACCAACAAAGCAAAGCTCTGCAGGCCCTGACCAATTCACTGCTGAATTCTATATGAACTTTAGAGAATAACTAATGCTGCTACTTCTCAAACTTTTTAATGAAGTTGAAAGGGAAGCAGTACTCCCTAAGTTAGTCCTGGAAGCAAAATTACTCTGATACCAAAACCAGAGAAGGATCCAACCAAAAAAGGAGAACTACAGACCAATCTCTCTCATTAACATAGACACAAAAGTCCTCAATAAGATACTGGCAAAGAGAATGCAACAAATCATCAAGAAGATTATACACCATGACCAAATTGGATTAATTTGAGAGATGCAGGGTTGGTTTAACACATGCAAATCTACATATGTAGTATACCATATATAATATACCAGAGCCAAAGACAAAAACCATATGATCATCTCAGTAGATTCAGAAAAAGCAATTGACAAAGTCTGACTCCATTTATGATTAAAAAAAACCCTGCAGAAAATTTGAATAGAAGGTCTTTATCTCAATCTGCTACAAGCCATGTATGATAAACCAACAATGAACATCATACTAACAGATAAAAACTGAAAGGTTTCTGCTCTAAAATCCAGAACAAGACAAGAATGTCCACTTTCTCCACTCTTATTCAATATAGTTCTGGGAACATTAACCAGAGAAATTAAATGACAAAAAGAAATAAAAGGAATAAGGAAGGGATGAAGTTAAATTATCTTTATTTGCAGTTGACCTGATACTGTACATAGAAGTACTCCACTAGCTGGGCATGGTGGCTCACGCCTGTAATCCCAGCACTCGGGAGGCTGAGACAGGAGGATCGTTGTGAGTTCGAGACCAGCCTGGGCTACAAAGTGAGCTCAAGACCAGCCTGAATGGCATAGTGAGACCCTGTCTCAAAAACAGGGCTGGGGATCTAGCTCAGCGGTCTAAGCGCCTGCCTGGCAAGCGCAAGGTCGTGAGTTCAATCCCCGGTGCCGCAAAAAAAAAAAAAAAAAGAAGTACTCCACTAAAAGATTTCTAGATTTAATAACCAAATTTAATAGCATAGTTGTATATAAAGTCAACATTCAAAAATCAATAGCATTTCTGGCCTGCCTAGCAAGCATGAGGCCTTGAGTTCAATTTCCAATACCCAAAAGAGAAAAAATCAATAGCATTCCTATACACAAATAACAAGCTCACTGAAAGAGAGATCAGGGAAACAACATCTCTGAGAATAGCATCCAAAAATATGAAATATCTAAGAATCAATCTGATCAAGAAAGTAAAAGACCACTGTATTGAAATGTACAGTACTCTGAAAAAAGAAATTGAAGGGGATATCAGGAAATAGAAAGATATGCCTTGTTATGGATGGGGATGTGGCTCAGTGGTAGAGTGTGTGCCTGGCATGTGTTGAGGCCATTGGTTCAATTCCCAGTGCCACTGAGAAAAAACAAATGGAATAGAGAACATGAAAAATTTTGGCCAGGTATGATGGCAAACAGTTGTAATCCCAGCACTGGGGAGGCTGACACAGAAGGATCACTATGAGTTTGAGGCCAACCTGGGATACATAGTGAAATCTTATCTCCAAAAAAAAAAATCAATCTATCTATCTATCTATCTATCTATCTATCTATCTATCTATCTTGTGCTTTTTGGTAGGAAGAACCAATAGAGTGAAAATGGCCATGCTTCCAAAAATTGTTATACAGATTTAATGGAATCCTGATCAAAACACCAGCAGCATATCTCACAGAATTAGAGAAAAAATCCTAAAATTCACTTGGAACCAGAAGAGACCTAGAATAGCAAAAGCAAAAGCAATTCTGGGCAACAAAGGCAAGGCAGGGGACATCATAATCCTTGACTTGAAATTATACTACAAAGCTACTGTGATAAAAACAGCATAGTACTGCAAAAAATAAAATAAAATAAACATATCTGAGGATCAGTGGAACAGATTGTAAGATGTGGAAACAACTACAAACTTCAGCCACCTTATCTTTGACAAAGGAGCCAGAAAGCTTCACTATAAGAAAGAGTTTCTTGAATAAATGGTGCTAGAAAAACTGACTTTCCACATGCTGAAGACTAAAACTAGACTCATGTCTTTCACCATGCATTAAACTAGAATTGAAATGGATTAAAGATCTAAATATTAAAACTAAATCTTCTGGAAGATAGAATAGGTAGAACTCTTGAAAATACTGGTGCAGGCAAAGACTTTATGAAGAAAACCCAACTGCAGAGGAACTATAGCAAAGAATTCACATCTGGTGTCACAGACACCACTGTGTGCCTGGCTTGGTCCTGTGGGGTGGGCAGATCTGATTCCAAAGTTGCCATGATTGAAGTGGTAGCAGAGCTGAGCTGGGGCCCTGTATTTCTTTTTCTTTTTTCTTTTTTGCTACCAAGGACTGAACCCATGACCTTGCGCTTGCCAAACAGGCGCTTACGCTGCTGAGCTATATCCCTGGCCTGGTGCTGTACTTCTGGTGGAGGAGGCACTGGAGTGTGTAGTGAATATCACTGACACTTTACCCCCTACAGCCACTTCTGCATCCAGAAAATCTGGGATGGAAACCAAGATGGTGAAGCAGTAAGCAGAAGAGAAAACAGCCTCTTGGAGAGTTGCCATTCAGATGCCGGAATTCTGCATCATGAGGAAGACAAGAAGGAGGGAAGTTGGTCCACTGGACCCAGGAAGAATCTGAAGAGCCAACTTCAGAGAGAGCAAGGAGAAAAACTTCAACAAAGAAGGAGGTAGCTAATGGTTACTTCTTCCTGAGAGAGGACTTGCTGTGCAAAAGGAGTGGTTCACCATGACAGGGATGGTTGGTGACCCCAGAGGCATCTGCAGAGAGATGCAGCAGAGGAGGGGAGTAGCAGATGTGGAGGACTACACTGGCGGGTAGCGACTGCAGAGGACTTAGTCCTCATGTGGGGGAGAGTGATTGGCTGGGAGCCATTTGCAGATGTGCCAGCTGAGCTCAGAACCCAGAACTACTGCCAGCTCCATCTAGCAGATCTCATCTGCATTACCCTGCCAAAAAGCTACTGCTGGCTTGCTAGGATAGATCCGCATGAATCAGAACTCTGTCTCCACAGGTTGTCTACTAGTGAAACCAGAGAGAATATTGAAAGTGGATTGTTTTTCTTTTTCTTTCTTCTTTTTTCTCTTCCTCCTACATTGTTTGGTTTCTGGCCTCTTTGTGGGCGTGTTTCTGTTCTGTTCTTCCTTTTATCTCTTCCATCTCTTTTTTCCTTCAGTCTTCTGCACCACTTTCCCAAAGTTGGCGTGATCTCCCTTTGTCCTCCAACCTTACTTTTCATCTCTTCCTCTTCTTCCAATTCTTTATTTTCTCCTTCATCCATTTTAAATTTTAACCCCCAAGGGCAAAATTGACACATTAAGGAATCATACACTGCATATAATTTTCTGAGTTGTTTTACATTTTGTTATGTAATCACAAATCTAGTTCATACAGTTAAAAGTTGCTAATTAAGGGCTAGTTCAGTTTGTCATTCTGTAGGCTATGTTTGATGCTATTGGTACCACTATAGCCAAAATTGACAAACTTGTTCTAAACAGCTGTTGGTCCTGGTATTCCAAGACTGAGATTGAATAAGGGTCACAGAAAATACGGTGGCACAGTGCCAAAGAATCAGGAATTAGGTCCAACAAGCAACAACATCTCATCTCCAACAAACTGAAGAGGTAAGATCTTCCAACAGACACAAAATTCAAAAACCAGCTACGCCTGGAAGATACCTCAGAAAAGTAGTCACCACCTAAGGGTCCTAAATTCTACCAATAAAGCAACCCATCATAGGCAACTTACAAGCATCACCCCAGGAATAAACTACAAAAATAGAGAAAAGAAAATGAGAAGACACTTAAGCAAAATGCAAACCCCAGACAGCGAGTTTATGAAAGGCAAATCCAGGGGGCAATGAGGTGGGACAATCTGAAAGCCTCCTACCAAGCCTCTCTGAAGGGGAACTAACAAAGCAATTGAATGAGGCTCTGGAAAAAATGAAATCAGAAATAATCTCTCAGATAACTACACAGATTACCAAAATACACACCAGGCTTAAAGCAGACACAGGCTTAGAGCAGACACAGACAAAAAAATACACGAGCTTAAGAAAATTACAAATCAGCATGGGAAAGATGAAATCCTTGAAGCAGATATTCAGGAGAATAAAAACTCCATTGAAAGTATTCAAAGCATATCAGGCCAATGTGAGGACAGGATCTCGGATACTGAAGATAGGCTTGCAGTTAGCAACCAAGAAAAGAAATTTTTTTTTCTTTTCTTTTTTATCTCTTTGAAATAAAATAGATTTGAAAAAAATAAAAATTTCTCAAAAATAGCAAGGGACCATGAGAAATCAATCCAGTAGCTGCTAGATGAGACAAAGAAGAATAATTAAGATTGACTGGAGTCAATGAACAAGCATGAGCTACCACAAATAATATTAAAAAAATTCTCACAGACATCATGGCACAAAACTTTCCTGGTAGAGAAAAAGAATTTGACATGCAGATAAATGAGGCATATAGCACTCCAATTAGCCATGGTTAAAAAAAAAATCTACAGCCAGGCATATCATAGTAAAGATTCCAGAAATTCAACACAAGAATAAAATCTTTTCTTTTTTTTTTTTTTGTGGCACCAGGGATTGAATTCATGACCTAGTGCTTGCCAGGCAGGTGCTTAGGTCACTGAGCTAAATCCCCAGCCCTAAGAATAAAATCTTAAAAGTTGTTCACAAAAAGAAATCACCTGTAAAGGAAAGCCCATCAGAGTCACAGCTGACTTCTCAGCACAAACTCTCAAGTCAAGAAGTAAGTCAAGCTTGGAGTGAAGTACTCTAAGTTCTAAAGGAAAACAACTTTCAACCCAGACTGACGTACCCTGCGAAACTATCATTCAAAACTGATGGAGAAATAAGATACTTCCATGACAAAGAACATCTGAGGAAATTTATGACCACCAAACCAGCACTCTAAAATGTTCTGAAGGACATTCTAGAAAGAGATAATAAGGACTACAGCTCCATGAACCCCAACAGAAAGACTCTACCAGGGAAGGCAAACAATTACAGGGAGGGGAAAAAGAGGGAGGAGCCAACAATAGGAAAATAACATGATCAGGATAAATCAACACATATCAGTTATAACCATCAATGTTAATGGTCTCAATTCACCAGTCAAAAGACACAGACTGGCAGAATGGATCAAGAAGCAAGATCCAACAATATGTTGCATACAAGAAATACATTTAATTCAAAAAGAAATTCATAGACTGAAAGTCAGAGGATGGAAAACAACGCTCTATGTGACAAGAACCCAGAAAAAAGGAGGTAGCTATTCTATTTGCACACAAAGTGAATTTGAAACCAAGACTGATTAAGAGAGATAAAGAAGGTCACTACATCCTCATAAAGGGAACAATCCAAGTGGAAGAGATAACAACCATAAATACATATGCAACAAATATCAGTGCACCCAACTGTACAAAACAATTACTAATGGACACGAAAAATCAAGCCCTAATACAATTGTGTTGAGAGACCTCAATGCCCCACTGTCACAAAAAGACAGGTCAACTAGACAAAAAAAATCAATAATGAAATATTATAACTAAATCAAAACTTTTGAGCAAATGGATTTAGTAGATACCTATAGAGTGTTTCACTCCACAACATCAGAATACACATTCTTCTCAGCTGCACATGGGGCATTCTCCAAAATGGATCATATACTGGCTCATAGAACATGCTTAAGTAAATGCAAAGGAACTGAAATTATCTCATGCATACTATCAGACCACAGTGCAATGAAATTGGAAATTCATGCCAAAGGAAACTACAAGAACTTCATAAACACATGGAAATTAAATAGCACCCTACTGAACAACTAATAGGTCACAAAGGAAATTAAAGAAGAAATTAGGCAGTTTTTACAGTTGAACAATAATGACAATACAACATACCAGAACTTATGGGACACAATGAAAGCAGTCTTTTTTTTTTTTTCAGCACTGGGGATTGAACTCACGACCTTGCACTTGCCAGGCAGGCGCTTAGACTGCTGAGCTAGATCTCCGGCCCTGGTGTTTTTGAGACAGGGTCTCACTATGCCGTTCAGGCTAGCCCTGAGCTCACTTTGTAGCCCAGGCTGGTCTCAAACTCACAACGATCCGCCTGTCTCAGCCTCCTGAGTGCTGGGATTACAGGCGTGAGCCACCACGCCCAGCTAATGAAAGCAGTCTTAAGAGGGAAATTTATAGCAGTAAATGCCCATATCAGGAAAACAGCAAGTGCACATAAACAACTTAATGTTGAACCTCAAATTTCTAGAAAAAGAAGAGCAGGCTAAACCAAAAGATCATACAAGGGAGGAAATTATAAATATCAGAGCAGAAATTGACACACTGGAGACTAAAATAAAATACAAAGCATCGATGAACTGAAGAGTTGGTTCTTTCAAAGATTAAATAAAATTGACAAACGCTTAGCCAACTTCATCAAAAAAAGTAAATAAAAAGGCTTAAATCCATGCAGTTAGGAATGAAAAGGGTGAAATCACAACAGACCCTGCAGAAATCCAGGAGATCATCTATACCTACTTTGAAAACTTGTATTCTAATAAGATACAAAGTACAGAAAAAATGGACAGATTAATAGATACATATGAATTATGGAAAAATCTGGCAGGCCATGCAGGGCCTAGGAGGGGAAAAGTCAAACAGCACCTCCTGAGAATCAGCCATGCTGGGACTGGGAGGAGCCGACCAACAAGCCTACTAGCCAGTCTTTCTGGTAAGCTGTGCAGGCCATGCAGGGACCAGGAAGAGAAAAGTCAGCGCCTCCCGTGAGCCTACCAGTGTGCGGGTTGAGAATCACCAACCCCCACCCCCATTCCCTAGGAAGCAACTGGCTGGTTCAGAGGACAGGTTGAGTTGATAGCAATTGAGGTACAAAAAGCAACTGAATATTTCTATTGTTTGTTTGACTTTGCAGTCCTCAGGCTGGCGGTGTGAGTACCCATAGGGAAGATAACAGTGTGCAATATAGCAATTATAGGGAATTTCCTTCTATCTTGTTTTTGAAATCCAAAATTGTTCTCATTGTTTTGTTTTGTTCCAATTAATTGTCTTGCTTTATTCAATCTTCTGTTTTGATTGTTTTTATTGTGTTTTGTTTTGGTTTGATTTTGCTATATCTGATGGAATGGACAACTACTGTGAAGATAATAAGATATGCTATGGTAACCATTGTTATTTTCCTATTATTCAACTTTGAATTTCTGTACAAATTTCACTGCTTTGTTTTGATTCAATTTATTCTGTTTTGTTGGGTTTTATTATCTTTTAAAAGGAAGATATAAAAATCCTAAATAAACCACTATCCATCAATGAAATGAAAGATATAATTAAAAACCTATTGACAAAGAAAAGCCCAGGCCCTGATGGATTTACTGCTGAATTCTACAAGAAATTTAGAGAAGACCTAACACTACTACTTTTAAAATCTTTAATGAAATTGAAAGGAAAGCAGTACTCCCAAATTGAATCCTGGAAGCGAGCATTACTCTGATTCCAAAACCAGAGAAGGATCCAACTAAGAAACAGAATTACAGGCCAATTTCCATAAGGAACATGGATGCAAAAATCCTTAATAAGATACTGGCATACAGAATGCAGCAAATTGCCAAGAAGATTGTACACCATGATCAAGTGGGATTCATCCCAGGAATACAGGGATTGTTCAACATACATAAATCTATAAATGTAATACACCATATTAACAGAGCCAAGGACAAAAATCATATGATCATCTCAATCAATGCCGAAAAAGCTTTTGATAAAGTTCAGCACCCTTTCATGATAAAAACCCTACAGAAAATTGGAATACCTGGTCTTTATCTCAATCTGATAAAAACCATCTATGACAAACCAACAGCCAACATCATATTAAGGGGACAAAAACTGAAATCTTTCACTCTAAAATCAGGAACAAGACAAGGATGTCCACTGTTTCCACTCTTCTGCAACATAGTCCTGGAAACTTTGGCTGGAGCAATTAGACAAGAGGAAGAAATAAAAGGAATAAAGATAGGAAAGGAAGAAGTTAAACTATCATTATTTGCAGATGACATATGCTCTACATAGAAGACTCCAAAAACTCCACCAAAAGACCACTAGATTTAGGCCTTCCTAAGGCTTGGGATTTAGTTCAGTGACACAAGTGCCTGCCTGGCAAGCATGAGGTTGTGAGTTCGATTCCCACTACCCCCCCCAAAGTGTTAGATTTAGGCCTTCCCAACACTGGATCAGAAAAGAGCCTCAGCCAAAAGCGAAACCATGCCTCCCCATGAAGCAGGCTCCACCATGCTGATGAGTAAGAGCCTCAGCCAGAAGAGAAACCATGCCTACCTGTAAGCCAGGTGGTGTACAGGTTGAAAAACCAGAAGAGCATCCCTCCTCTCCTGCTGATTCAGAGGACTCAGCGTGAGATGATAGCAACTGAGGGGAGGGGAACTGCTGGATACTTGGTTGACTTTGCAGGACTGGGGCTGGTTGTCTGGGCGTCTACTTGGAGGATGGCAGTGTGCACTGTGTCAACTGTTGGGGATTTCCTCCTGTCTTGTTTTTGAAATCCAATGTTTTGTTCCATTTTACTGTTTTGTTTTATCCCTGTGTCTGGTAACCTGAGCAAGTATTTTGAATATAACAATGTGCAGTATTGTTCACACTATTTTGTTTTGTTCTAATTTATCATTTTGTTTTATTAAATGTTATGTTTTGATTGGCTTTATCCTGTTTTGTTTTGTTTGATTTTGCTATGTCTGATGGTATGGACAACTATTGTGATAGCAACATATATTATGGTAGCCATTGTTGATTTCCTATTATCCTGTTTCGAAGTTCTGTACCACTTTCACTGCTTTGTTTTGATTGGCTTTATTCTGTTTTGTTTTTGCTGGGTTTTATTATCTTTAAAACAAAATAAAAAAAGACTATTAGATTTAATAAGCAAATTCAGCCACATAGCTGGATACAAAGTCAACACTCAAAAATCAAAGCCTTCTTGTACGTGAATAACAAACACTGAGACAGAAATCAGGGAAATAACACCTTTCACAATAGCAGCCAAAAATGAAATACCTAGGGTCAATCTAACAAAGAATGTAAAAGACCTCTATATTGAAAAATACAATACTCTGAAAAAGGGGATTGAAGAGGATATTAGAAAATGAAAAGATATCTCATGCTCTTGGGTAGGAAGAACCAATATAGTAAATGGCCATACTTTCAAAACTGTTATATAGATTCAATGCAATTCCAATCAAAATTCCAATAGCATATGTTGCAGAATTAGAGAAAACAATTCTAAAATTAACGTGGAACCAGCAGAGACCTAGAATAGCAAAGGCAATCCTGGGTAACAAAGAAAAGATAGGGGGCATCACAATCCCTGACTTGAAATTATACTCCAAAGCTACTGTGATAAAATCAGCATGGTATTGTCAAAATAACAGATGGAGGATCAGTGGAACAGAATAGAGGATGCAGAAATAACTCCAGGCACACTCAGCTAACTTATCTTTGACAATGGGTCCAAACACCTTTGCTGGAAGAAAGAGCCTATTAATAAATGGTTCTGGAAAAACTGCCTCTACACATGCCAAAGATTAAAATTGGACCCACATCTTTCACCAGGTACTGAACTAAAATCAGAATGGATCAAAGATCTTAGTGTTAAAACAGAAACATTAAATCTGGTGGAAGATAGAGTACATAAAACTCTTGAAGACATTGGTGTAGGCAAAGACTTTATGAACAAAACCACGATTGCACAGGAACTATCACAAAGAATCAACAACTGAGATCTCACCCTACTGAAAAGCTTTTGCACAGCAAGAGAAACCACCAACAGAGTGAAGAGACAACCCACAA
>RJWT010054330.1:0-10296 GCA_004365215.1 Cuniculus paca
CAAAGCAAGACAGAAGGGTTCTTGGTATACTCACTGAACAGAAAGATCTTTGGGGCTGGAGTAAAGAAGAGGGAAATAATAAGGAAGGTTGTGGGTGTAATAGGTATGTGTTATGAACCAAATGTTTGTGTCATTCTCCCACCACCACCAAATTCGTAGGCCGAGCCCATAACACTCAATGTGACTATATTTGGAGGTGGATCCTTAAAGGAGTTATGGTTAAAGTCAGAAGTGTATGACTCACCCAGCATGATTAGTGTCTTTATGAAAAGGGACACTAAAGAGAAATCTGCTTGTTTCTCTGCACAGAGATCATGTGGACACACCAAGAGATGGCAGCCACCTATAAACCAGGACGAGTGGTATCCACAGAAACTATGATTGCACCTTGATCTCAGACTATTAGCCTCTATGACTGAGAGAAAATAAAGTTCTGCTAAATCATCCAATCTGTGTTCTCTTATTATGGCAGCGCAAGCAGACTAAGATGAACACAGCAAAGAATTTGGCATTGAATAAATTAAGGAGTCATTGGGTCCATGGGAGGCACCGTCTAGGGGATTATTGTAGTAATCAAAGCAAAATGCAATTTTGCCTTGAGATGGTGAGAAGTGAGCAGAACCTGAGTGTATTCTCAAATGGAACTGACGGGACTTCCTGACATAGTAAAGGTAGTGATGAAAAAAAGAGAAAGGGAGAGTCTCAGATGATTCTTTCTACAAGCAGAGAAAATTTTAGAAGAAAGTCCAAGAGGTTAGTTTTGAATTTTTAAAGTCTGAAATTTCAATTAGGCATCCAAATGGAAAGGTTGCCTGGGCAGTTGGATACACAAATCTGGTGACTGGGTAGATGTCTTTGATAAAGACATAAGTCAGAGACATCGATATATAGATGATGTTTATGGCCTTGAGAACAGAGCAGATCCCTGGGGGAATTAATAAATGTAAGGAAGAGAAGTCTAAGGGTTGAGTCCAATATGAAGAAGTTGGAAAGAAGAGCCAGCATGGGACACTCAAGCAGAGTATTCAGCAAGGAGAAAGGAAAGCCAACAGCATGTGGAAGGGGAAAAAACTTATTAAGAGAGAGAGCAGAATTGCTAAAATGATAATGGAAGAGAGGATGGAATCTGATACACAGGTCAAGGGACTTAGCTTTTGTTAGGAGCAGGGCTAGGTCAAACACAGTGAGAAACAGTCTATGTATAGAAATCCTGGCGAGTGGCTAGATGTGCTGGGGAGTAGAAAATCCCATGATTGCTTCAATTTTCTCAGTGATGTAAGACCCAAGTTTAAGAGAGGGAAGAAGGAAAGAGGTAGGGGTACTTTGGAACATTTGAAAAGAGAAACAGAATGTTAAAATCTCGTATATCTTTTGAGCCTCAGAAATATTAATTGTATCAAAAGTTAATGTTCAAAAACACATCATATATCTCCTGAAACTTAGTGTATATATCTGTTTCATTCTTAGACTTTTCAATTCTTTAAGCACATAAATCACATGGTCCTATTTTCTTGAGATGTTATCTAGAAAAATATTAATTCTATTTGATTTCTTAATTTCTAAAATCATGAAAAATTAGAACAAAAGTTACAAGAAGAGGAAAGAAGATAACCCATAGTTTTATCACTCATCTAGGTGTTTTGCTTTTATATGCCAGTTTCTCCATAATTAGACATCACATATAAATATATTATTACATGTTGTTTCTTGCCTCTAACATTATATATTAAACACCTTCAAAACCAACATTTCTATGGATGCATAATTTTTCCTGTGTTCATTCATGTGAATGAATGTACTATATTCTACACAATAGTTTATTATTGGACTTTTAAATTGCTTTAAGTAGATTATTAAAATACAATATTTTGAATTCCCTGAGTGCATTTAAGCATAATTGATGGGTTCATAATAAAGCTATCTACCATTTAATGACCAATAATTGAGTACGTATGGAGCACTATGCTAATGATTTTTCATATACATCTCATTTGATGATCTTAAAAGCAGAAAAACTAATTTTTAAATTGAAGTATTTTGGCATTTATAAAAATTGAAGAAGAGTCTGAAAGCACTGAAACTGACTAATTCTCTTGGCTAAATCCTAGTATTTAACCATATTTGATTTAGAACCTTTTAGAGAAATAAAATATTACAGATAGAATTGAAGCTCATCATTCCACTGCCTTCCCTTTATGCCACAAGTGACTACTATCCAGAATGTGTGTTTACATTTCTATCGATTTTCTAATGATTTTCTTCATAAGAGTGTCAATAAAGAACATGAGGTATTCAATCTATGTTAAGATTTATATAAATGGCATAATATTGTACCATTTTTGAGTTTCATTTTTCACTTGTCTTTTGTCTTTATTTTATTTAAATTTTTTTAGTTTCACTTTTCGCTTGACTATCTTTTGTCTTTTTTTAAATTTTTTACTTTTGGGTACTGACAACTGAACCCAGGGCCTCTTGCATGCTCTACTATTGCATTACATCATCTTCAGTTCTTTATATATTTTATTTTGACACAGGATCTGCTAAGTTACCCAAGTTGGCCTCAAATTTATCATGCTCCTGCTTTATCCTTCTGAGTAGCTGGGATTATAGGCACGTGCCACGGCCCACAGGTTAACTCTGTCTTAAATGTATATTTATGTTGGCGTAGGATTAATTTAATCAATTAATTTAAATAGCTGCATAGTTTTCCATAGTATATATAATCACAATTCATTTGTTATTTTGATAGGCATTTAGGTTTTCCCAGTAATTTGCATTTGTAATGCAATATCATAATCAGCATCTTCTTACACATTACCTTTGTACACATGTATGCACTTACATCTAGAGGAAGACTTGCTGTATAGTTCAATGTGGATTTAGTCTAGAAAGACACTTGGAAAGCAGAATAGTGTGAGGGCTTCCCCAATGGACTCTGGTCTAATGCCAGGGTTGAGAACTACTGCTTTAGATTTTTTTTTGTGTGGCACCAGGGATTGAACTCACGACCTTGCACTTGCCGGGCAGGCGCTTAGACCGCTGAGCTAGATCCCCAGCCTGTTTTTGAGACAGGGTCTCACTATGCTGTTCAGGCTGGCCTTGAGCTCACTTTGTAGCCCAGGCTGGTCTCGAACTCACAATGATCCACCTGTCTCAGCCTCCTGAGTGCTGGGATTACAGGCGTGAGCCACCACGCCCGGCTTTTTACTGCTTTAGATTTTATCTTCGAGAACAGTTGAATGATTGCCCTACTTTTCACTTTGTAAATGTAAAATCAGATGTCTACCAAGCTGTTTGCTGAAGATGTATCTTATTGCTCTGCAACTTGACCCTTAGAACAGCTATGAATATAATTTCTCAAAAAAAAAGGTTTCAAAATAGATTAATCAGTAGATGACACACTTCCAAGGCGCCTCCCATCTCTGTCTTTGCTTTTACCTATAGAAGAAAGTCAACCATTCTCAGGTAGGACAGGGATGGTAAATGATTTTTAACTTACTTATCAATGGTAATCAACTGCTGGAAACTTCCTCAGCAGAATGTTGAGAATGATTGGAAAGTCTTCTAGGAGCCTTGTGATAAAGGAGGCTATGATTGATTAGTGATGTCTGCTATGGGTTGGATCAGGTAAGAGTCACATGCATGCATAATCACCAGTCTGCCACCAAACTTTGTCCACCAGCAGTAATTAAGGAAGAGCAGTTTCTGGGATATTGGGCTTTTTTCTAATTAAATAGCATATCTAAAGCTTGTCAGTGGCTAGATTAGGAGGAATCTTTTGCAAAATAAACTTTAAGCCTCATTTTTGTCTTTTTCCAAACATTTTGCCCATATTAATATCTGGGGACAGTACACCCTTCCCTACCAAAGAAAGAATACAAGCTCTAGCTCAGACCTTCCCTTCAGTGGATATGTGTCTAGACAAAGCCACTAAGATGCTCTGTGCCTCAATTCCTCATTGAAAACCTGGAACCACACCTCTGTGACATGATAGTTATGAAGTATAGTTGTAAGTATTTGGTATTGTCCTGGGCCCAGCTGCCAATTTATGACAAGGTTGCTATATTATTATCCTCATTATTATCATTAGTGGTATTACTATTAAAAAGCAAAATAATTATCATAGTGGTACAGTTTGCAGATAGACCTGATATGAAAAATCCAAATATGGGTAGGTTTAGGGAATCTTTCTCCAGTTAAAATAAATGACTAGAAATTTATGCCCACAGGATAGACACATTTGGGGAATATAAATTTGTGAAGATGTTAGACACTAAGAGTACATAATAGGAATTACTGTTAGAATTGGATTAAGACACAAACACTAGTTGAATCCTGAGGCCAGAGGGGAGTAAATTCCACTTCCAGACAAAACAGAAAGGAAGAAATCACAAAACAGACTCAGTTACTCTGAGTATAATTATGTCAACTATGAAAATGCATTTACAAATCATATTACTATGTGTCAGAACCCTGATACCTCCTAGGCCGTGAGAAATAAATGGAAACAGTTTTGGGAATTGTTCTTTCAACCCAGTCAACAAACATTCCATTGCAAACTAAGAAAAGAGGGCCAGGCATGAATTCAAAAAGCAAATTGTTCTCACCATGGTGTAGAGTCTGGTGTCCACTTGAATTCTGAAAGATTATTGATTCTTTCTTTCCCCTTTAATTGTACTGTTTTAAGTGTTGTGCAAGTTACCAACGTGTGTAGAACATACTATTAGATCCTTGTCATAAATGCATTTTATCTTTACTTATGAATGACATAAAACAGCAAATGGTGAGCAACAGTTTGTGGATCGTGGCTGGCATCATGTTTCAATGGAAAGGGGGGCATTTTAAGGAAAGAACAGTATCTACAATTTTATAAATGAGCAAACTGAGGTTTAGGTGAGGTGTCTGTTTGTGGGACTGGGGAGTGAGCTCAGAGCTTTTGCAATGAGGTACATCCCTAGCCTTTTAAAACCATTTTTTTAAATGGCTTTAAAATTTTGAGACAGGGTCTCACTAAATTGATAAATTGCCCAGGATAATCTCAAACTTGCCATCCTCCTGCTGCAGTCTCCTAGAGATCTGGGATTTCAGGGACATGCCACCATGCCCAAAGGGTCAGTTTTTTTAAAATATTAGCAGTTGATAAAAATTATCTTTTTAAAGAGTATAACATGATAAGTTTTACAAAATATACATAGTTGTGTAACTAAAATCATAACTAGGCCATAGAACATGTTCATCACTGCATAAAGAAAAGTTCTGGTATTTTTTAATAGTCATCTGTCTCCTCTAATTCTTGGTCCCCAGTGATCAATAATCTAGTTTCAGATCTGGGTTTGTGTTTTGTTTTGTTTTGTTTTGCCTTGTTTTTGTCTTCTTGGAAAGCCATATAAATGCAATCAGAAAGCATATAACTGTTGTGTCTTTTTTCACTAGCATAATATTTTGGACATACATTGTTCTGCTGCATATTTCAATGCTTTAATTTTTAAGTGCTAAGTTGTATTTCATTAGATTGAATGTAACACATCAGTTTTCCATTCACCAATTGTTGTACATTTATTTGAGTTGTTTTGTTGTCTACTTCTTAGAAATAAAACTTCCATTCAGATCTGTATACAGGTCTTTTGTGGATGAGTTTTCACTTTTCTTGGTTAAAATAATAGACGTAGAGTATCTGGATCAGAGTAGGTGAAGGCACAATTTTTCTAGGACCTGCAAGAGACTTTACCATTTGCATCCTGACCAATAATGTATTGTGCTCAAAATTCTCAACAGCATTTTTAAATTTTAGCCTTCCTAGTAGGATATGTAGTGGTATCCTATTGTGGTTTTAACTCGCATTTGCCACCTTATGAATACAGATATTTAGATTCTACTTATGTATTTATTTGCATCTAACTTTCTTCTTTGGTAAAATATCTATTTAAGCATTTACCCATTTTTTTAAAAATTGGGTTATTAGGGCTGGGGATTTAGCTCAGTGGCCTAAGCACCTGCCTGGCAAGTGCAAGGTTGAGAGTTCAATTCCTGGTGCCACAAAAAATAAATAAATAAATAAATAAATGATAAAAAATAAAAATTGGATTATTTGTCTTAATGTATAGCCATTTTTAACGTTACATCCAATTTGTCATTTTCCTGTTACTATCTGTGCTTTCTGTATCTTAGCTAAGAAATGTTTGTCTAACTCAATGTTAAGATTTCTCCTATATTTTCTTTTTTTTTTCATTTTAAAGAGAATAAAACAGAAAAAAGCAGAGCAGAACAGAACAATGCAAGCAACACAGGACTTCAAAACAAGACAACAGGAAATCAACAGTGGCTACCATAGTATCTTTTATTTTCTTTGAAATAGTTGTTCATCCCTTCACACACAATAAATTAAAGCAAAACAAAATAGTATAAAACCAATCAAAACAAAAGAATGCAAGCATTATAGGCCTTCAAAACCAGACAGTAGGAAATCAACAATGGCTACCATAATGTCTCTTGTTTTCTTCAAAATAGCTATCCATATCTTCTCACATATGAAATATTGTGACAGAGTAAGAAACTGCTCAAAGGGAAAGAAAAACTAAGGGAAAAGGAAAAAAGAAGGAAGGGAAAAGAAAAAAGATATAAATTTGTATATATGCACTTAAGATAACTAAGATGATTATACTACTAATTCTATTAGTTCTTGGAACAAAACAATTAACATAGGATTAGATCAATTTTGCATGTCTGTATCTGGTAATCTGAGTAACTCTTTTGAAGACAACTATACAAAATAACAACTTTTCTTATGCTCCTACCACCTTGTTTTGAAAGCCTATATTATTGTTTTGGGCTCTCTGTTATTGTTATTTAATTGCCTTTTTTGTTTCTTGTTTTTTTTGTGTTTTGTTTTGTTATTCCCTCTAACACAGAAAGGATAGATGTACATGTATTGGCTTACACATGCCTAGAACTTCTCTTAAAGAATTTACAAGCACTGATTTTATTATGTGTGATGGTATGAACAGCTACTTTGAGGAAAACAAGACATTATGGTAGCCATTCCTGATTTCTTATCATCGTGTTTTGAAGTTCAGTAATGCTTTCATTCTTTGATTTGATTGGTTTTAGTCTGTTTTCTATTATTTGATCTCCTATATTTTCTAGTACAATTTTTATACATTTTAACCTGTACAGTTGGACACACTCCATTTCAAGGAAATTTTTATACGATGTAAGAAAAAAAAAGTTATTTACTTATTTAGTTTATAGATAATCACTTGTCCCAAAACTTACTGCTCAAAGATTTTTTTTTCAGTCTTTTTGAAGCAGGGTCTCACTATGCAGTTCATACTGGACTTCAGTTCACTTTGTAGCCCAGGCTGATCTCCAACTTGCAACAATCCTCCTGCCTCAATTCTCAAAGGTTTCATTTTATGCATTGAATTACACTAGCACTTAAGATGAAAACACTGTTTTATTGTCTATGTCTATAGAGACGACTTTTTAAGAATCCACATATAATTGACATCGTGTAATGTTATTCTTTATTTGTTTGTTTTCACTTAGCATGACATCTTCCAGAACCATCTTTGCTGTGGAAAATGGCAGGATCTTCCTTTTACTAAAGGTCAAGTAATATTCCATTGTATATATATATATATACCAGTTGTTGAAGATGTTTCCCTTTTCCTCTAGCTTTCTGAGAATTGTAGTGATGAATATATGTGAAATTTTGAAATCGTTTTTCTAAAGCTACTGAGATGATCATATTTTTCTTTAGTCATTGATCTAATAAATGACATGGATTAATTGTCCAGTGTTGAACCAACTATTCATACCTGAAATAAACTGCACTTGGTCATGATATTGTTTTCTTTTTATTTATCACTGAATTCTACTAATATTCTGTTACCTTATCATAGAAACCTTGGTATATAATTTTTATTTTTTATCCTGCCCTCGTCTAATTTTTGGTATCAGGGTAAATGAGTTAGAAAGCATTCTATTCTTTTTCGTTTTTAGAGAAGGTTGTGTAAAATTGGTCCTATTTGCTAGTGAAGGCACTGAAGTCTTTAGTCTCTTTGTACAATTGTTCCAGTGTGACTTCAAGGACTGCAGTGGCTGTAGGACTAGTTAGCATATTTATCTTTTCTGGAGTGCAGTTTTTATAGTTTATGTCTTCCAAGGACTTTTTCCATTCTATCTGTATCATCAAATATTTGGCATAAAGTTTTTCATAATATTACTTTATTATTCTTTTTATGTTGAACCTATAGGAATATTCCCTATTTCATTCCTGAAATTAATATTTTCTCCTTTTTTGTGACTATGCTGTCACAAATTCTTATAATTTTAATTAGCATTTCAAAGAACCAATTTTTATTTCATTCATTTTTTTCATTGTATTTGTTTCAATTTTAGTAATTTCCACCATTTATTAATACCTTCTTTTGTTTACTTTGGGTTTAACATGCTTTTCTTTATCAGATTTCTTAAGTGGAAGCGTCAGGTTATGTTCTTTTATTTTATGAGAAATTACAACAAAATTTCATAATCAAGCAGTTAGAGAATAACAATAATTATTACACAGAGTATTTTTATCTTCAAAATAGTTACTCTCAGTACAAGACATAAATCTAAAGGATTCTTTCAAAAAAGAAACAAATAGATAATAACATGAAACTTTCTTTTCAAAGAACTAAGATAAACTAGTGGTATAAGTGAAACCAAATAGCATATGTATTGAAATGTTTTTAAAACAATGAAATTTGTACTTTGGGACAGTATTAGAACTTCTCTCTGCTTCCTATTTATCTTTCTTCTATTTTGTTCTTTATTTGTGTAAAGTATTTCTCATGTAAGAGAAACCATGGTTGCCCGTTTTTAGTTGGGTCTTTTATTTGAGGTGATCTAATTATAAATATATATATTTAACATTTGCTATTATTTTATTCTTTAACTATTCATTTGTACATATTTGTCATACATGTTGATTGCATTCATCACAGGGAATTTGCACTTATGCATAATACATCTTGATTCTTCTTTTCTTCCCCATTTCCCGCTCCTTCAACTCTTCTTCACCTTCCCATTTAAAAAAATTTTGTTTCTATTTTTTCTGTTCTCTTTTTTTCCCATTTCCCCTTCCTTCTCACCTCTGTCCCCCTCCCTCATTCCCCTGCCCATTTGAACAAGTCTAAATTATCCTCCTATTTCCCAATATCTATCCTCCATTATGTTCTTTATTTACCCTTTGCCTTTCTCACAAAAGAGAAACAATGCGATATTTAAACTTAGGTGTCCAATTCATTTCACCTAAGATTATGGTCTCCAGGTGCATCCATTTTCCTATGAATGATTCAAGTTTCTCCTTCTGTATGACACAGTAGTACTCCATAGTATATAAATACCATGTTGTCTTTATCTGTTCATCTGTTGATAGGCATATGGGCTGTTTCCAAGATATAGCCCTTATAAATTGTGCTGCTATAAGCATGGGAATGCATATATCACTGTGGCTTGATGCTTTTAAATTTTTAAGGAAGATACTTAGGAGAGGAACAGCTCAATCAAATGGAACCTCTGGTTTTAGTTTTTTTGAGGAATCTCCACACTGATTTCCATAATGGTTGTACAAAGTTACACTTCTGCCAGAAATGGAGAAGGGTTCCTTTTCCCCACAGCCCTTCCAGCATTTGTTATTGGTTGATTTCTTCATGATAGTCATTCTTTCTGGAGTGAGATGGTATTTCCCTGTTGTTTCAATTCACATTTCTCAAGTGACCATAGATATTGAGCATTTCTGCATGTGTTTATTTGCTGTTTGTACTTCTTCATCTGAGAAATGTCTATTCATTTCAGATGCTCATTTTTGAACTGGGTCTTTAAATTTGGGGACCTGATTTTGTTTTGAGTTCTTTCTATATTCTAGATGTTAGTCCTTAGTTTGAGGAGTAACTGGTAAAATTTTTTTCACATTCTGTGGGTTATCTCTTCACTCTATTGGTGGAACTTTTGGTGTGCAAAAGCTTTTTAATTTGATGTGATTCCAGGAATTTTTGATTCTTTGTAAAATTTCCTGTGTGATTGGGATTTTGCTCATAAAGTCCTTGCTGACACCTGTGTCTTCAAGAGTTTTACCTTGAAAGGTAAAATAGCAGATTTTTTCTGTTTTAATATTTATGTCTTTGATCCATTTCAATTTTAGCTTTGTGCATACTGAGAGGTATTAGTCTAATTTAAATTTTCTACATCTGGAAATCTGGTTTTTCCCAACACTATTTTTTAAAGAGGCTATCTTTCTTCACTATGGCCCCT
>RJWT010054331.1:0-10280 GCA_004365215.1 Cuniculus paca
GCTCATAACAGAGGGGACAAAGCATTCTTGCTGAAGGGACAGGAACAGCCAGATTTAGGTTACAGTTAACGAGTAACCTGCTTTGTAGCCAATTCTGGGAAGGAATTTTCCTCTGGAGTCATGCGGGCCTCTTTGGAGACATCTCTTATCTTAGCCCCGTGGTATCACCACTTGTCTATCCGAGCTCAGCCCTAGCCGTTGATGATAAACTATGTTAGTCCATGATCAGCTGCCTACTTTCATGAAGACACATACCCAGCCTCTGCCAGATTCACTAATTAAACTGAAAACCAGTTTAGGGAGGTCACCTCTATACAGCCTGCACTGCTTGTAAGCAAACATAATCACGCTTGGGTCTGGGGGAGGGCGACATGGCATCCTCCACATACAAGCATTAAGGAACGACTCTTATTGTGTAGCAGATACCTTTTTATTGTGATAGACTTTTACGGTGCATTGAATGTTTTATTGGAACCTGGAGTATGCGCTGACTGTGGGAACAGCAGGTAGCAGGAGGCCGAGAGGTCACTTAGTCTAAATTGTATTTCATTGAACACATGAAGCTACACATTTCTGGGGCCTTGTGAACACAAGCCTTTCCACCACGACTTTCTACCATTCTACTTTCTCAGCGGCCCCTATTGTACAGTCAGGAAGCGGCTGCAGAGAGCTTGGTGCACGGCCTCCTTCGTCATATTCTCTGTTTCTCTTTGGTCATTCATCTGCACTGGAGGAAGAGAAGGGTAGCCAGAGTGTAGGTCTCCCCATGGTTTATAAGAGTGATCCTCACATATGTGACTATTAGTATTACAGATGAAGCTCTCTATTAATCTGAAAATCCAAAATCCAAAATGCTTCAAAATCTAAAACTTTTTGAGCATGACACTAAATTGGAAAATTCCATACCGTGAAACTATTTAATCCACAAAACTACTAAAACTTACCTAAAATTGCCTTCAGGCCATATGTATAAGGTATGTAAAAAACAGATTTCTTCTGTAGACTTGGGTCTTATCTCCAGGTATCTTATTATGCATATGCAAACATTCCAAAGACTGAACAAAAATGAAAAATATGAAATGCTTCAGGTTCCAAGTATTTTGGATGAGAGACACTCAACCTGTAGTGACCTTGATGACCTGTGCTACACTGACTACGTAGGATAGAGGAAGTTTGCATGTCTGTTGGATTCTGTTCCCTTTTACAGTAGGAGTGGGAGTTTCTGTAATTTTTTTTTTTATGTTTCATGTCCATATCATCAAGCCAATACATGGTAAAGTAAGGATTCTCCCAGGACCTCTCTAACTCCCCAAATTTCGTACGTTTTCCAGACCCACGTCATTTATAAACTAAGAAGAATACAGTGACTTGTCAACATGTGCCAGGTAATGTGGCATGCCAAGAAGAACCGAGCATGATTGCTTTCTGAAGCATTTAAATACCATCTTACTCTTTGGTAAATGAATAATACATAAATGAGTATGTGATTCTTTAAAAAAGTCATTCTGTTACAACATAGACTTAAGATTGTTATAGTAACTTAGAATTTCATGGAAATATGAAAGTGAAAAGCTAAACTGAGGGGTTTGGGGCTATTTTTATTTGTTTAGTAAACATTCCCTAATTGAACATACATTTTTGTCTGATTGTATAGTAAAAAAAAGACTTATTTTCTGGTTAAGCTTACTGGGAAGAAACTATGGCAGTTAAATAATGTATATAGCACTTTCCTTGAAATCAGCACAAATGCTACCACCGCACTTTTTTTTTTTCACATTAATCTGCTAGAGATGCCTATATTTAAAAACCCTGATTGAAAGTAACCATGTTAATGAAGGCATGATGTTTATTCACAGTTTAAGTTAATAAAAAACTGTCTACCGTAAGCCTCCAACTTACAAATGAGTTCTGTTCTGGAAGAACCTTGGTAAATTGGATTCCTTTGTAAGTCCAACAAAGTTCTCTGCTGTATTTGCACTTTTGTTTCCATGATTATCGCTTTGCACATCTTAGCAGCCCCTCCTCGTCACCTCTGCTTTTCCTCCTGCTTCCGGACACCCTGGGCGCCGACTGAGCACTGCACCGCTGTGCTCTACCGCACTGCCCAGGAGCACGCAGCAGCACCGCTGTGACCACAGCCGGCAGACACGCGGGCTACTCCCGCGATTCGTTCACCTCTAGGAGTGTTCATGATGCGAGGTCCATTCGTGTCTGTGGAAGTTCGCAACTTGAGTGTTTGTTAAATACTTGAATAACACTAGAAAAACTTTTAAAAATACTTCCAGAGCAAAATAAGTGATGACTATTATCTTTAGGTTAAAAATAGGGACTGATAAATTTCAAAATATTTTTCAATATCTTAATGCTGTTGTACGTAACAAATGCTGTGAAATCTCCCACCTCTTATTTATTTGATTGTGAGCTTTGAGTTCCCTTCAGAACTTTTGAGAGTAGGTAGAGTTTAAAAATAATCTAAAGTCGTCACCAAGGGACGAGTCCCTTTATGCACTTGGAAGGGAAAGACAGCCTTGGATAGGGTGGTGGTGTTGATGCCTTGTGGCCCTCATAATGCTACTTGGAGGAAAAGTTAAATGTAAAATGAGAGAGGAGACTAGTTAGTCTTGCTTTGGACTCCTCCTGTCTCTTGGGGAGATTTAATGAGGCGTATTATTTTCCCTGGAGATTCCTTAGGTCTAGCTGATGCCTGTCTTTATTTTCTCTGTGTTTCTAGCACAAGCTTTGTGGATTACCAGGTATGAGTTGATGGCTTGCAGAGATAATGCACTTCTTTTCTCTACCAGTATGGAACTATTTCCTACTCCTTGTAACAACTAGAAATTCAAAAGTTGAAAAATGCCCGGGCCTTAAAGCAGGGCTTGCAGACACAATAAGCCTCCTTTGTCATATCTTGGTCTTCTTTACCCCAAATAAGAATGTCAAGAGTTACACATAAACTCTGAGCCACTCTGTTCCTAAATTCTATAGAATTATTTAGGTAAATGACTTGTCCTTTATGTGGCAGGTTTACCTACAGATGGGGGTAGTAAAGTCACTTTCATTGAGAGTGTTTTAGGATAATCCTGTAACTGAGCATTACTAAGGTCAGTGATCATTAGTGGAAAACAGGAGAACTAGGAATTGGACTGCAGGATGAGTGAGTAAGACAATACAGCGTCAACACTTTGTGGGTATATTGAAAAAAAAAAAGAAAAAAGACTTAGGTCATTAAATTGAAAGTAAAGCAAACTGAAAGTTCACAGAAATAGGTGGCTTTTTTTCTTTTGATTTTGTAATCATTTGATTTGTTGGCTAATATCAAAGCTTATGTTTAAACAAAAATTAAAGGCCAATTGAAAAATAAAATCCAACTTGTAACTTTCCGCCACCTAAAAGGAAGTTAGGAGTTTTTAAAACACATGTATTTTACTAGGTTGATTCAGTAAGACCAAGTTGATCTGAATGGTTGTAAATATTCTACATATTTTAGCGGATAGTGCCATATAGGCAAGTCCGAATAGAAGACTAACATAATTTCCACTTTGAATGTACAACCAACCATTTTGGGAATAAGAGTTTTTTCTTTTTAGCTTGTGGCGAAAGTTGAAGTCGTGTCCTTTGGTTTCAGGTAGCAGAATGAAGAAGTCGCTGACTGAACTTGACTTTCCGCTCTGAACAAAGGTAAGGCGTGAAAAAAAAACTGTAAAAATTCAGGTATATAATCAAATATTGACCAAATTCCACCATTTAATATTTCCATTTGTAAAGTAGATTTTTATTGGACATGAATGTAGTAAAACTAAGAGTTTTTTCAATTTGTTGCATTTTTGGAAGATAAAAGGCAAGGCATTTGTCCTAGAAAGTCAACATACTTTAAAGGATGTTTTAAATTATCCTGTCTTCTAAGTTTGGCTTCCGGCGTTTATCTGTTGTGGTTCACCCTCAGAAAACTGCCAAGTAATGAAGGAGAAGGTCACACAGGAAGCCCTTGATAGTGAGGGTTACTTTACTTCCCTTACTTTAGAAACAGTTCCACGAAAGGAGGAAACCATTTCTCAGCTGTCTTATGAGAGTGTTTTCAGTGTAGGACGTATGATAGAAATTAAAGCATGATTCTTATTTGCAGTTATTCCTTGAATACTAATAATGCACCAGTATCTGGTGATTAGTAATACAGCTGCCATAGATCCCTAGAACCCTTGTGAATTTTAACATAGATAAAATTAGAGTGGTTTTAAAGCTGCATAGCTAGTTAGTGGCAGAACTGGTTCTAAGTGCGTTTCTCTTGACCTTAGCTCTGTCTTTGTTGCTTTCCTTTGCTCTTTTCCATTCTTCTGTCCTTGCTTTGCTTTTTGTTCCTCTTATTTATTTTTTTCTTTTCTAATTGCATCATCGTGTCTTATTTATCTGGTGAAATATACTTTGAGTAAAATAAAAATAAATGGAAAAAAGTAAGCTGAATCCTAAAGTAGGGTTGTATTTTATAATATTTTTCAGCATCTCTGTCACTTCCATTCCCAAGGTAGGAGTTGGCTGTCATGGGCGTTGGGTGTAACCTTTGGGACACAGAGCTCCAGAACTTGGCCCTGGGGTCTGACCCGAGATGAGGCTAGTCTTGCTCTTGCCTACTGTGAGCACTTGTGAATTATTTGTCTCTCTGGAGTGCAGCGAACTTGGGGTTATTTTGGCAATTTAATAACATGTAGTTTATTGAAAACATTGAGAATATCGTTGATGTGTGTAGTTGTCTCCAGAATGTTAGATACTGTACTTACTTTAATAGTATTATCAAGGAATTAAAGATTTACTGTTGCAAGTAAAAATACTAACAAAAAAAAATCAAGAATTAAGTGGAAATTCCCTTTCTGGAGGGAGGCGTCTCAGTGTTCCAGTGATCTCTCTTATAAGCATTATTAGCTCATGGTAACATCCATTAAATGAGAAACAGGAGAATAATATTTTTGCTTAGCAAAACCCTCAGATTCATTAGCAGCTTGCTAAGTTATATGATTTTATTGTGAAACTTAGCCTTTATGATAAAAATGTTTGTTAAGTGTTTGTCAAATGTGGCATTAGTTCTCAGGAAATGAGTGTTGTTATGAATCCTGGCTAAGAGTTTTAGATATGGATGAAGTATTCACTGAGTATGTGAGTTAACAAATGATGAAGGTCTTGGGAATTTGTGTTAGAAAATCTGCTGAAAATTAAACCCTGTGAAAGTTATTTCATTTTGGTCCTCATAAAAGTTAACACCTCTTTTTCTCATCTAGTTAAACATGTACATAGAAGCAGAGACATGTAGAGTTAGAAAATCCTCTTGGCACTACGTGGTTTTATGCCTTCAGATTTCTACCACAGTATGTATTGCACAAGAGCAGTTTTGTACAGGAGTCAAGAAGAGCTGCTAGGGTTGATCCAAGGGAGGGGGCAGAGCTTGATTTTTGCCTCTAAGCAACTGAGCTCTACAGAGTGAAGGGCACACATCTGAAGTAGACAAGCCTCCTAGACCTTTAAATCCCACCTAGAAAGGATACAGGTTGCACACCACTATTTGTTTTCCAAGTGCCAGAAGAAAACTTAATGTTCCTTTCTTTAAAAAAATTTAAAATTTTTTTATTTTAAAGAGAATAAAACAAAACAGAACAGAAAAGAACAAAGCAGATCAGAACAGAACAATGCAAGCAATACAGAACTTCAAATCAAGACAACAGGAAATCAACAGTGGCTACCATAATGTCTCTTGTTTTCTTTGAAATAGTTTTCCTTAACATTCCTTTTAAAGGACAATACCATTCATAATTTTTCATGCAAAATTTTCAGTGTTCAATACAGAATTGCAAGGCATACTATAAGGAAGTTATAACTGAAATCCCAAATTAATAAATACAGTAAACTCATAGATGATTTAGGCATTTCAGTTTTCAGATAAGGGCTTAAAAATCACTATGATTAACATGATCAAGAAGACAGAGAAAGTAATAGACAAGGGAGATAAGTTGGAGAACTTTAGCAGAGAACTGGAATAATCATGTAGGCATTCTAGGACTGAGAGATATGTTATTTAACATTTAGAATCTTGGATGCTTTGAGCAGCAGAGTGAAATGATCACAACACAGGATGAGGGATCTGGAAGGTCACAATGAAGCCAAGAAAAGGATGGAAAAATAAGTACAGCCTAAAAGATGTGCGGTACATAAAGTGACCTCTGGCCTCACTCTTCTCTGGAAAGAGATTTCATACTTAGCTCTATGAGTCACTTTTTTGTAGACCATTAATGCTATTAGAAACATATTTAGACAAATCTAATTCCAATGTTGATTCAGAGCATTTAAGTTTTCACGGGAATTTGGGGAATTGAGAATTTTTTCCCCTTTAATTTTAATGGAAAAATTTCTTCCCTTTAAGTAATCTCGTTGCCAAAATTTGACAAGTCCTGAGAACTGAGAACAAGAGGGGAGTAGGAAAAATCTGGATGAAAGCAAGCCATTGGTGACCCCGTCCAGCTCCTCATTTTCAGATCTCCCACTTCTATCAGTTGGGTGGGAGATTAATTCTTCTTTTCTTTCATCCTGAAAATATTTGTTGACACCTAGCTTGGCATATGGCACTGTTCCTGAGGAATTCTGGCCAAGAGAAGAGAAGTAATTGTTTTCAGGGGAAGATGAGTATCCTTCGTGGTCCAGCCTGAGGCTGGAGTTTATCCCGGAGACAAGAGGGAGAAAAAGAGCCCGGGGGTGTGATGTGAAGCCGGCGCCTTCCTTGCTGTCTGTCCTGGAAGGAGGGGCTGTGGCCCTTACTGCCGCCAGCAAGGGCTGTTTCTTCATAAATGCAGTCCAATGAATGAAAGCCGCAGCTCTCTCAGAGGTGCCTTTTGCCCTTAATCCTTCTATTGGAATTTTGCTTATTAAGTTGTTGACTGGATAATTGGATGCTGTATACTGGCTCATATTAAATGTGCCTGTATCAGATTCTATGTGGCTAATTTCAACTTCTGTTTGCTTGCTTGCTTGCTTTCTTTCTTTCTTTCTTTCTTTCTTTCTTTCTTTCTTTCTTTTACCAAAAAACTAACCTCATTTTTCACCAGATCTTGTATTTGTTACTGTTATATTTTGGATCCAAATATTATTTCACTTTTGTTATTTCTGAGATAGAGAACAGTGTCATAGAAAAACTATGTACATGTGACTGAACTGTCAAGTGGAACCGAATGAAACTGATGCTGTGCAACCTTATGACAAAGGCTAAACTTTACCATATGTGAAAAAAATTCTTTAAGTTAAAAAATAGATTATGTTTTTTGAAATAAAACAACTGGAATATCTATAGAAGAATAAAAATTTCCCCACAAACATTTCCATGGTATACCATCACAGGACAGAGACTTTTGGCTCTAATGAATGATGGTTGTGTTTTCCCATTTCCTTATCAGAATTCTCCCTTCTGGAGGGCCTGCCTCACAAAATACTGCTTTCCTAGTGCCAACCACTGAGTATGTGCAGGCTAATTTACTTCATATTATTTAAGGCCTTGGGAGTATTATTAGAATGAGAGGAAACCATGGAAATTATAGGTTCTTGCTTCATTACTTTAACAAATATTTACCAAGTGCCAACAAAAACAATATTTACTGCATACTTAAAAAAAAAAGGACATAGTCCTTCTCTGCTCGCAGTTTATTGTTTGTGGTTTGCATTGTTTGTATCAAAGAGCTTTGGGAGTGTTTAATTATAGCTGTGATGGGTGCTTTGGCGGGGAGTGCATGATAGGTTGAGCATTACGGGGTGTCCCTCACGTCATGGTCCAGGAGGTGAGGGAGTTTCTTTCTGGGGGAGTGGTGGTTGGGCCAAGGTTAAGAGCAGCTGTTAACCTCATGAAAGGGGAAAGGGCCGGGCTGTGAAGCAGCATAGTTCAGCCGAGTTCAGTTGAGTTCGGGGCATTTATGGAACGCCTGCCATCTGCCAGGGCTGTGCTTTGACACAGGGAAGTGAAAAAAAAAAAAGGGTAAGTCCTGGGCTTTGCCCCCATGAAAGAGCTCACTAAAGGGGTTTCATTATCGTGCAATGTATAAACCAAGAAAAGCACTCTATAGGTATTTATTTTGCTTTGCAGTTGTTGAATTTTGTTGTCTCGGATGGTCTCAGGTAGGCAAGTCTTCCTCAAGAAATCGAGCATGGTCTTTGAGCCATCGTTTGGTAGACTGAAGTCCAGCGCACTGCTCCTGCTCACCCATTGTGGTCCCTGTGTGGAGCTCGTGTGTGTTTCCCACGGCCAGCAACCTGCTCCAGGCTGGAAAGCCGACTCCCTCCAAAGGAGAGACGCATTATTATGGTGTTTATTTTTTTTTCCCCACCATTAACTAAAATTATTAAATCTTGAACCCACGCACAAAAACGAATTATTTTACATAGCATATGTGCGCTTGGTTAATCTCTTCTTAGTTAAGTATTAATTCAGACCCAGAGTCCGAACTCCTGGGCACACAGAAAATGGAGCAGCAAGGATATAAATACAAGACAAGAGGTGGGGGGCTGTGGCAAAATGACAATTGCCAAAAAAAGAATAAAATTCCCAAGTAACTCTTGCCCTAGTCTCTAAAGCAGCCCTTCATTCACTGCACCCGCCAAAAGCGTGGTTGGGGGGCATCCTTCCTCTCTACAGAGGTCTAGTGCCCCTGGCTATCTTTTGGTTTCTCATTTGGGCACTGCTCGCTTATCTTAGAATTTCCTGACTCCTAGCCTGTGCGGTTGCCTGCCCTGATCTTGGTGGAGAAATTGCCCCTGGCTACTTCTGAGCAACATGCCTTCTGCTCTTTGGGTTTGTCCTGTCTAGATCATGGGCGCCACCAAGTCTCCAATCCCCAGATTGACCAGCAGGCTGCCTGGTCTGTCCTTCGCAGGACAGATCACCCACCATGGAGCAATGGGTGGGGAAGCCTGTGACACCTGGGTCTGCGACGCAGCCCTGTTGACTGATTTCATTATTTTTGATTATTCTTTGAAGGGACTCACAACTTTCCTTCAGTGGGTAGTATCAGTTTCCAGTCAGCCCTTTGTATCCATGGAGTCTTCATCCAGACTCAACCAAGGGCAGCTAGGAAATATTTGGAAAAAAATTATGTCTGTACTATTATACTCTTTTTTGTTAATTCCTTAAAAAAAAAACCACACACACAATGTAATATCTATTTACATAGCATTGGATTAGGTGTTATAAGTAATCTAGATATGATTTAAAATATACCAGAGGTTATGTGAAAGTTCAACACCAATTTTTGTAAGGGGCTTGAACATCTCTAGATTTTGGTACCCATGGGGGTATCCCTGTAATCCTGAGGGATGACTATACTTTATACTCTTTAGGCTTGTCTTGTCTTAACTGTTGATCCTAACTGCTTGTTTATTTTTTTTTCCTCCTGTGCTTGTTTACTTGGGGGGACAGAGGATGTGCTTTATCTTTGGAACTTATGTATTAGGAGACAAGTAATATTTCCAGAAGAGGACAAATGACTTGTCTGACTTCACATCCTGCCCTTTATTTATGACATAATCAAATAAAACAGAGCAGTAGTCCCCAAGACTGGTTTCTTAATTGAGTATGCACAATCAACTTTATATTGCTGTTATGAAAATATTAGCCAAATGGTTGAGCATTAGTGACTTGAACTCATTAATTAAGAAGTTTTGAAGACTCTTATTTTAGGAAATTACTTTGGAAACAATACCATTTAATGACCTTTTAGAAAATGTGAGCGGTACTCCTACATTCACAATCTATAAAACTTTTCAGACTTTGCTTGTGAGTGTGTGTTCTGTCTCTAACAATTTCACACCTTTTCTGTGAAGAGTTGCTATCAGCTTGGTTGATGGTGGCTGTGATATTTTGCCTAAAATTTCTAAATGAATATGGTGAATAACATTTTCAGACTTCCTGTCTAGCGGGTTGTTTGTGCTATCTCATTTCCAGATTGTTCTGTAAAAAGAAATTTACACAAGTACAATTTTACCCATTAAATAACTGTTCCTGCTTAATTTTTTGGAAATAATATTAACAATATACTCCAGCAATGATCTAGCTCAGAATGTTCTCGTGTTATTTTGGAGCAAGTAGCTAGTGAGTCATAGCACCTTGGGCGTCCAAGCTATGGTTAACTGGTGGTCAAGTTAGGAAATTCTGTTCCCATTTACTTTCCTTTTCTTAGCCCAACACCTCTTTGCTCAATTCTTTTTTTCTTTTGATTCATCACACTCATCATCTCTGGTTGGTGTTTTCAGACCAAAAGTAG
>RJWT010054332.1:0-10299 GCA_004365215.1 Cuniculus paca
CTGAGTTCGATCCCCAGTACAAAAAAAAAAAAAAGTAAAACTGACAAACACAGTCAACTATATTTTTAAGAAGCTATACAGACCCCCAAACTAGATAAATTAAAACAAACTTAGAGAATTTATAGACAAACTACTGAAAATCAAACACAGACAGAAAATCTTAAAAGTAACCAAAGAATAACATAGGTATAACCTTAAAAAAGAGATGTATAGGAGATTTTGCATTAGAAATAATCAAAGCTAGAAGACAAGTGCTGAAAGAAGATTGGTGCCAACCAAAAACTCTACAGTGGGTGAAAACATGCTTCGCCCCTCCTAGGTATCTTCCTAAAAGAGCTAAAGACATCACTTACAGTGATCCACGCATACCCATGTTTACAGCAGCACAATTCCTAACAGCTAAATCTTGGAAGAATACTACATGTCCCTCAACAGACGCACAGATAAGGATAATGTGGTATTTACATACAATGGAGTACTAGTCTGCCCTAAAGAAAGATAAACTTGAGTCTTGTTTGTAGGAAAACGGATGCACTTTGAGAGCATAATGTTAAGTGAAATAAATTAGAAACATAAGCTTAAATATCAAATAGTTACTCTAATATGAGAAACCCAGAGTAAAAACAAAGAGAAAAATAAAAGATAACAGGCAGTATGGAGGTAGATCATTCTCAAATAGGAGGGAATCAAGAGATGGAGGGAGAGGGAGGGGAGGAGAGGGGATTAAAAAAGAAATTGGGATGTGCCACGTCCATGTACTGCACACATGTACAAAAAAAGGTGATTAAGAGATGGGGGATGAGATGAAGAAGGAATGAAGACGCATTCTGTACATGTGCCAGCTCCACACAGGAATGGAAATGTCACATAGTACACACAGGTACTAAAATAAACTAAAATAAAATAATAAAATGTGCTTCCAAATAAAGATGTCTTAACAAAAAACCAAACCAAACCAAAAAAACAAAACCAAATGATAAAAATCACACCCAAAACAGAGAATACGTCACTAGCAGACCTGCACTAAATAAAGATATTGAAGAGGAACTCATCAGACAGATTACAGGAGAAAAATGTTGATGCAGAAAGGAAAGAATCATGAAAATGGTAAAATAAAATAATAAACCAAGAATAATATTGAATATAATGATATGCAAGAATGAAATCATAGCCAGGAATGGGGGCACTGCCTGTAATCCCAGCACTTGGGAGGCTAAGGCAGGAGTATTGCCTCACGTTCAAGGGTAGCCTGAACTACACATAGTGAGACCCTGTCTCAAAAAAAACAAAACAAAACAAAATTAAATCATATTTAGAATTAAAGACAAGTTTTCATGGTGACACAAAAAATTGGAAGGAGGTAAATGGAGTTACCTGCATTGTCCAGGATATTGTATAGGCAAAATTTAAGGGAAGCCAGGAGTGACGGTGCACACCTGTAATCCCAGCACTCAGTGGGCTGAGGCAAAAGGATCGCCAAGAGTTTGAGACCAGCCTGGGCTACAAAGTGAATTCAGGGCCAGCCTACACTACACAGCAAGACACTGTCTCAAAAAAAACAAAACAAACAACAACAACAAAACACTTAAGGGAACACGGATCAAGAGTTTGTGCTGTAATCTCCAATGTAAGCATACACACACACAGAGGAGATAAAAAGAAGTTACAATGGAAAAAGGAGGGCCAACATGAACAACTATGCAGTTACTACTATCGATTTCAAAGCTAGCACTGTTAGAATCCATGTGTGATTATTTTCAATCTTAAATTCTCTAGTAGCAAGCAAAAAGTTCACCCTGTCTTCTAAAAGAAACGGCAACTGGTTTAATGTCATATACCTCTGCCGGGTTACTGCTGGCTGGGAAGCACCATCCTGACGGCACAGTTTCCCAAGAGGGAAAGAAGAAAACCCAAGCCAGAAGCTCAGAGGCTCCGGCATGCACAGCGACAGAGGGCTGCTGCTAGACTGCTGCGGATTCAACTCTTCTGACAACCAAGGGACACACAGCAACAGCCTGCGGGGACCTTCCTTCCACATAGCACCCGCCCTGATGTCTCTTTCCAAAGCCCCTTGGAAGCCGTGGTTAGAGATTTCTGCCCAGGAGACCGCGATATGTGTGTGTTTCACAGTCACTTTCTTGGTACGATAATTATACTCAAATTAAATAACTAATCAAAAGAAAAACCTACTTGGACCTCAACTTCTATTAATAATCCCAAAGTCAGCACACATATTTTAAAAAGGTAGTGCTTACTGCTACATTAAAAATAAATGAATCAGCTTTTATGACATTTCTGTAATTAACCAGAGAATATTAATAATTTTATGGGTCTTCCAGTAAAAACAATGACCTCAGTCTAAAGCTGTCACCCATAAATCTGGCATTTGTAGTTACAGGAGCCTAAGATAATACCATCTTACCAGCTGATGCTGAATATTTTCATGACGCTGCTTAAGAAGTTCTTCCGTTCTCTGCAAGAGACCAAATTCAGCCTTAAATTCAGCTATCAGCTGATGCTTCTTTTTGAAAACTGTACTTTTGCTTCGAAGTTTACTGACATATCGCTTGAACTGTAAAAAAACAAAAAGCCAATATGTAATCTAAAGAGTACAAGAGTAAGCCGGGCGTAGTGGCGCATGCCTGTAATCCTAGCACTCGGGAGCCTGAGGCAGGAGGATTGCTGCAAGTTCAAGACCAGCCTGGGCTACAAAGTGAGCTCAAGGCCAGCCTGAACAGCATAGCAAGACCCTGTCTCGAAAAGACAAAAAAAAAAAAGTACAAGAGTAGTAGCTAAGTATCATACAAAACCTCAGTTTTCCATCTCTACTTACTAGTGCATGTATTGCAAGTATGTAATAACTTAGTTTTACTAGAAAACTTGGAAAGACTACTCAGTTAAAGCATTATGTGAGACAGGGGTAGTGGTGTACACCTGCAATTACAGCTACTCAGAAGCTCAGAAGACCATAAGTTCAAGGCCAGCTGGGTAAAACAGACAGAGCCCATTTCAAAAAAATAAAAAAAAATAGTGTAAATTTTTACTTTTTGGACCAACCTAAACATTCTATGACCTTATATAGACCTACTCAACTACTAATAAGAAACAGAAACTCAATTCTATAAAAATAATAAGAAAAAGCTGGGAATTTAGCTCAGTGGCGCAGTGCCTACCTGGGAAACATGAGGTCCTAAGTTCAATTCCTGGTCCCCCCCCACAAAAAATAGGGAAAAATAGGAGATAATGACTGCAGATCTCTTCAGGGTATATCTTATATACTGTTATAACTGTTATAACAAACATTTCTGTAGTAAGAACCTTGTATATTTGTTTGTATTTTTTTTCTAAATCCATTTTATTTCAAAGAGAAAAAGAAAAAAAAAGAAAAAAACTAAAACAAAATTTCAAAACACATCAATCAGGGGGCAACAATGGTACATACATTGCGCATTGTCATCCCCAAATCATTCACCCAGAGGACAAGACATCTACACTGAATTGTCCAAACAGTGCCAGCACAGATCTTTCTCTTCAGTGAACTCAGACAAATCAGTAGTATAACTATCTTAACTAACTTTTATATACATATACATACACATACACTACACATATGTTGTTTCCTTCAGTTTCTCACACTAATGAGACGATACAATGTTTACACATGTGCATCTTATTTATCTCACTAATGAGTATGGTCTCAAGTTGCATCCATTTACCTATAAAAGTCTCCAGTTTCTCCTTTTTTATGGCTGACCACATCTTTTTATCCATTCCTCAGTTAAAGGGCATTTAGGTTCTTTCTAAGATCTGGCTATCACAAATTGGGCTGCTATAAACATGGGTGCACACATATCGCTGTGGTCTGATGTTTTTAATTCTCCCGGGAAGATACCCAGAAGGGGAAGAGGTGGGTTGAATGGGACCTGTCATTCTAGTTTGTCAAGGAATCTCCACACTGATATCCACAGTGAACCTGGTATACTTAAACACATCACTTCAAAACAAAACAAGCTGTGTGCAGTGATACATGCTGGTAATTCTAGCTACTCAGAAGGCGAAGGCAGGAAGTTTGAGTCCAACCTGGTCAACTCAACAAGCCCTTGCTTCAAAATAAAAATAAAGGGTTTAGCATGTTGCTTAATGCTAGAGTGGATGGGCACACACACACACAGAGCAAGCTGCCTTTGTTTTTCTTTTTAATCTCTTTGAGATGGATTTTCACTATGCGGTTCTGGCTGGCCTTGAGCTTACTTTGTAGCCCAGGCTGGCCTTGAACTCATAGCAATCCTTCTGCCTCAGCCTCCCAAGTGCTGGGATTATAGACGTGCGCCACTTCGCCAGGCCTAGAGCAAGCTACCTTATTACCTAATAAGGGTTAACTAAATTATTTGAGAATCTCAGTCTTTTTAATGTCCAGTACTTTCTTTAAGTTACTTTTTTGGGGGTAAGGGATTAATAATACTATAAGAAACAACATCTTATTGAAATTTTGGAAAACAAAAAAAAATTCACTCAAAGCCATTATTCCAATGCAAACTGTATTATCACATTTGTATTTTTTTCTAATTTTTTGTTTTTGTTTTTTGAGACAGGGTCTCACTATGTAGCACAGCCTGGCCTTGAATTCACTATGTAGCCCAAGTGACCCTCATGCCTCAGCCTCCTGTGTACTGGGATCACAGGAGTGCACCACTATATCCTCCTACCTCAGTTTCCTGAGCGCTGGGATTACAGGTGTGCACCATAATGCCTGGCTCTTTCCTTCGATTTTTTTTTTTTTTTTTTGCGGCACTGGGGATTGAACTCACAACCTTGCGCTTGCCAGGCAGGCGCTTAGGCCACTGAGCTAATCTCCAGCCCTTATCTTTTTGAAACAGGGTCTCGCTATGCCATTCAGGCTGGCCTTGAGCTCACTTTGTAGCCCAGGCTGGTCTTGACTCACAACAATCCTCCTGTCTCAGCCTCCCAAGTGCTGGGATTCCTTCTAATTTTTAAGGTTAATTATAAGATCAGTAATTCCAAATTACAGGTTGTAAAATAGTATAGCATTTGCAAAATTTATTTCCCCTTAAAAGACTTAATCCCTGATTATACAAAAAAAAATCTTAAAAATAGGGAGATTAAAAATTGATTGCATAAAAATAATCCTCCAATTTTTAGTTTAGACATTTTTATACACTTAAGCTTTAAAAAAAAAATCAAAGAACATGTTGTATTTTAGAGGAAGTTCAAAACATGTTTCTATCCATGACTGAGTTAGTTTTAATGTTAAGGAGTCCAGCCCCCACACAGCAAATTTTCAATGGCTGATTGAAATGCTCTAAAATTTTAAGGCACATCAATATACCTGGAGACTAATAACTTTCAGTTTGCCCTTTTATAGTATAAATGTGTATGCCTGGTAAAGCCACAGACTCAGAATCCCTAGAGTAACTATATGTTCTATTAAAAGTGTCCTGGGCAAAGCGCCCAAAATGAAATCAATCCTGTTCATCTGCTATCCTCTGTAACATCTAGGCCAATTTCCCCTTCTCTATCTTGCTGTGCTCCAGCACTATTTTTAAAAGCTACAAGACAGAAATGGTTTTGGTGAAAGAACAAACTCACAAATTATTAATGTGTTCTATGTGGACGGCTTATGATTTGACATTATTGTACATACTACATAGGGCAAGGTAACTGGGTCAGATTAATCCCTGGTCTACAAAAATAAGCCACAGGTGCCACTGAGCATTTGGGCTCTACCGCCCTGAAACTAATTAGAAGACAGAAAGCACACTGTCGTTTTCTTCTTCCACTGGACATTTCTTCTGCTTATTGTTTGGGTTTTCGTTTACTTCTCAATTTTTTTTTTTTTTTTGCAGCACCAGGGATTGAACTCATGATCTTGTCCTTGCCAGGGAGGAGCTTTAGGCCACTGAGCTAAATCCCTGGCCCTTGTCTTTTTGAGACAGGGTCTCACTATTCCATTCAGGCTGGCCTTGAGCTCACTTTGTAGCCCAGGCTGGTCTCAAACTCACAAAGATCCTCCTGTCTCAGCCTCCCGAGTGCTGGGATTACAGGCGTGAGCCACCACGCCCAGGTTTACTTTTCAATTTTTAACACCAAACAAGAAGAGCATGATAAACACACTGAATCTTCAGACATACTCAATAATTTCTGTAGAATATTTTTCCAGAAATGGTCAAAGAGAACATAGGCTTCTGATACATTCTGCCAAACTGCCCTTCAAAAGACTATTTATAATACTTTTATAACCAATCTGATAAGTAAGCAAAATAATACCTTAGTTTTTATTTGCATTTCTTTATTAGGAAACTTCACTTTTTCACCATGTGTATTGTACATCTATGAGAATTTAAACAAAATGATCTGCTTGTCTTTAGCCCACTTTTATTAGGGTATTTGTCCTTTTCTTGTGTAAATAGTGACTCCCAAACTTTCTGATCTTGGAACACTTCATATAGTCTTAAAATCACTGAGGATCTCAAAGAGATTTTATGTTGATTCTATCTACCAGTACTTACTATATTAGAAATGGAAACTGACGAAATTTTAAAATACAAGCAAACACTCCACTAAGCCCCCGGAGTGGTGACATGGTTACACATGAAGCCTGTGCGACATCTAGGGCACACTCAGCCGGGAATGGAAGTGTGAAAGCTTGCCCCCACAAGCCTCCCCTCTCCTCCCTGGTGTAGGAGCAGCAGGGCCGGCTGGAGCAGATGGCAGTGAGGGGGCCAGGAGGCCCACAGAGCATGGGCCAGAGCGGCCGAAGGCCACGGGTGCAGGCCTGACGGGCCTTCGGAGTGGGTGGTGAGTGGAACCACAGGGCGGCGGCAGGCCATGGAAGTGCAGAGCCGCAGGCCAGAGGCCCAGGATGGGGAGCCCAGGAGACAGCAGCTGAGGAACCACGCGCAGGAGTGAGCGAGCAGGCACGGCAGCTGAGGACACAGAGGGCGAGGGGGTGGCAGGAAGCCCTGGCAAACACCAGCGAGGGTGAAGATGGAGGGTGGGGTGAGGGCACAAAGCCTGTGTACGCAGCAAGGAGCCACAGTCATTAGCAGGCTGATTAAATCGAGGAAAAAGTGAACTGACTGCAAATAAGCAAATGCAACGAGGAAAAGGGGAGTCAGATTTCACAATGACAAAAAAGATTTTAAAACTAGCAATGGGAGAAAACTAGAAAGAATGTTGAGGTACAGGGTGTTGGTTAGAAATTTACACAGAGGAGTTATGGGTCCGTGTGTGTGCAAAAGTACATACACATATATACAAAGATTTATTCACTTTCGTACAGAAGGAACGCGGCAAGGCAGAAAGAGAAGAAAAGTAAGTAAGAGATACAAGGTTTGGAAACAAAGAAAATTCTCATTATTATTTTTGTGGAGAAATTAAAAATAAAGATATATAATTAACGATTAATAATTTAAAGATATATAATTAATGATTAATAAGTGAGTTTAGCAAGTTTACTGAATATAAAGTCAGTGGCAATAAACAGCTGCATTTCTGTATACAAACAGCAAAGAGCTTGTGATTACAGAAGACAATTCTAGTTTCCCTCAACATCTGAAAGTCTCTTTCTCCACACTGAGTGCTGAGCCAGCTGTCACAAGTCACATATTTCTTTATGTTTGTTTCTTTGAATTACAGTACTGTATTGCCCCTATTCTTCACTCTTTCTTTCATTTTATAATTTTAAGACAGGATCTCATTAAATTGCCCGGGCTGGGCTCAAACTTGTGATCCTCTTGCCTCAGCCTTCCAAGTAGTAGCTAGGATTACAGCAAGCACTGCTATGCCTGGCTGGTTTTAAAGATTTCACATTCAACAGTGTGAAAATACAATGGTACATGAACACTTCTGTTCGTGAACAGTTTGCAGACAATTTGGTTTGCAAACAGAAGTGTTTGGCAAAATTTTGTTTTTGTTTGCGAACTCTGTAGTCAGTGAGAACACGTCTGTGGCCATCATTTTTGCTGACACATGAACATGGCCATTTTCCCCAGAACCGTGGAACGAATTAAGTTTGTGAATCGAGGCACCACTGTAAGATGCTATGTAAATGCTTTTATGCCCAATCTGTAAATGAATCTGTGAAATGTTGTAGTTGTTCCAGTGTATACTATAGAATGTTATTTGGTAATACAGTATCAGACTTTTTTTTTTTGTGGCACAGTATTTTTCCGTTTTACTTAGCTTTCTTCTAGCTAAGTAAACATCGTTTGAAATAACTAATTTTAATACTTTTATAATTCCATAATTATATATAAATAGCATTATAATATATATAAATAAGACTACTTCAAACTTTTGTTTTGTTTTGTTTTGTTTTGAGACAGGGTGTTGCTATATAGGTCACTCCGACCTCAAACTCACTCTGTATCCCAGGTTGACCTTGAACTCAGTGATCCTCCTGCCTCAGCCTCCTGAGTGCTGGGATTACAGGTCTATGCCACCACGCCCAGTTACTTATTTTTTATTTTGAGACAGGTTTCTGGCTAGCTGCTAAACTGGGTTCAAACTTACGATTCTTTTGCTTTAGCCTCCTAGAGTGCTGGAACTATAGACACACACCACTACACTCAATTTAGATTTACTATAATTATTACTTTAGAATGTAATAGGGATGGCACATGCCAGCACTGGTATTACAATCCCAGCACTAGGGAGGCTGAGGCAGGAGGATCACTGAGTTTGAGGCCAGCCTGAACTACACAGTGAGACTCTGTCTCAAAAAAGCAATAAATAAATAAATAAATAAATTTCAGTATTTAGAAAAAGGAATGTAATAGGTAAAATTAATCTTGACTTTATTTTAGTGGGCCCCTTGCTTAGTATTTTATTGTTCTTTAAATCACTGTGAATTGGTTATGACTTGAAAGCAAAAACAGACAAAAACTTTAAAAAGATTTTTTTTATTTCCAAATTTGTCAGCATAACCATATCTTGCTTTGTATTTATAGTCATGAGCTCTTTTTTTATTTGTTTGTTTTGTTTTGTCTTTTTGAGACAGGGTCTCATTATGCAGTTCAGGCTGGCCTTGGGCTCACTTTGTAGCCCAGGCTGGTCTCGGACTCACAATGATCCGCCTGTCTCAGCCTCCCGAGTGCTGGGATTACAGGCGTGAGCCACCATGCCCGGCTCAGTCATGAGCTCTTAAAATAGCATTTACAACCAAGAAGCCAAAAAAGGTGCATTGTTTTATTGTAATTCATTTCTGAAATACATTATTAGAAAAAAAGTAATTAGGAAAAATATTTGAATGGTTTCTATAAACAAGGGACTATAAATCTTCGACATTATTTCTTACCTTTGCTGTTACTTTGAGCACTTTAATATGTCACAAAATTATTCTAAGTTACCTGTTCTCTATAAGAATTGTTCTAAAATTTTAAAAATTCAAATCTCTTTTTTCTTGTTGTATGCTAGTCATAAAGACTAGATCTCATTCTGGCATCTTTGCATGCTCATATAATATACCTTGATCATTTCCGCCCCCATTCAGAACTATTTTTAAAGGTCTAATTTAAATAGTTTTAGATACAATTTCAAGATATGACTGTTTTTTTAAAAGCCTAAGTACTGACCTAAAAGCAACTATACGAACTTTACTCTGGAGGGAAGGAAGATACCAATAGAAGCTATATGATTTTTATATTGTTATGCCTTCAAATATAGGTAAAAATATCAATTATATAAATCTGCTATTTAACAGGAACTACTGGTGTCATTCATCCTATATGAAGAGGGCTGATACTTTATTTTTTTGTTTTTGTTTTTTGTCTTTTTGAGACAGGGTCTCACTATGCAGTTCAGGCTGGCCTTCAGCTCACTTTGTAGTGCAGGCTGGTCTCGAACTTGCAATAATCCTCCTGCCTCAGCCTCCAGAGTGCTAGAATTACAGGCATGTACCACCACACCCAGCTGTGAAACAATTATTTTAAAAACAATTACTTTTAAAGTGTTCCCCCCACCCCAGTATGGGGGATGAAACCCAGGGCCTTAGTACTTAGCTGCATCCCCAGAACTTTTTATTTTTTAAATTATTTGTGCAAATGTTTATTTTTTTATTCTGAAACAGGGTCTCATTAAATTGCTCAGTATATGATCCAACTTGTGATCCTCCTGCCTCAGCCTCATGCTGGAACTATAGTTGTATGCCAGCACACCTGGCTAGGAAAAACTAATTTCTAAACCATAGCACACAAGCAAGACATCCTTGGGAACATTGAGATTAAAGCTTCTCATTGTGCACTACAAACACATTTGTCATTAAAGTGAACTATAAAGCTT
>RJWT010054333.1:0-10297 GCA_004365215.1 Cuniculus paca
TGTGATTGATCTCCAGCTTCAGCCACTCCCCACAGTTAACTTACCGAATTTTTAACATATGTTAAGTTGTTCTAAGCATTTGATATCATTATCTCATGTCATTCCTTAAAGATTCCTCTGCAGTAAGTAGTATCATTATCCACACTTCACAAATGAGGAAAAGGACTATCCTATAGTAATTTCTAAGTCACACGAAATAAATTCTAATGCATCTAAAACTTTAAAATCATCAAATATATTGTAAATGCAGATATTTTTCGATTATTGTTTTTTAAGAGATGGGCTTTCCATGTTGTCAACGTTGGCCTCAAACTCCTGGAGGGCTCCAGTGACGTTCCTGCCTCAGCCTGTGAGTACCTGAGTCTACAGTCAAGCACCACCATGCCCAGCTAAGAACAGCTATTTTAAGTATTTAAACTTTGAGAACAATGAATAGAAACTCAGAGCTGTTGTGTAAATTTTCACCAAAGTACATAGAGAAAGTTAAATTCTCATGTAGTCAATACATACTTGCTAGGATGGACTTAAAAATAGTCCTATATACTGCCAAAAATAAGTGTTGATAAGGATGTTAAGTGACTGAAATTTTCTCAGAATGCAATTTGGTAAACTGTTCTGAAAACGGTTTTGATAATATATATCTAAACATAATATAAGCAATGAAATAGTCATTTTAATACTAGGGCATTTTAAATAAAATAAAAATGCATAAATGTGCACATCAACATACACATACAAAGATGTTTCTAGAAGCATTGTTAATAATCATACCACACTGGAAATAACTGAAAGATATATCAATAATTGAAAGGACCAATAAATTACAATTATACAGAAGACTGCTATAGAGTGATAGGAAGTATCAAACTAACTTCAAATGAGTACAATACAGAAGAGCATCAATGAAGTAACTTTGAATGATGAAGCAATACATGATAGGTAACATTATTGTATGATTTTTCTTATAAACTTAAACAAAACTAGTACATGGTTGTAAAATACTGGTTACATTTTAGGTGAAAATGTTTGCATAAAATATGACATAATGTGAAATTTTGTCCCCTAAATATTTGTGCACTTTCTGGTAAATATATTACATGACATTAAGTGCATTTTTAAATGATAATATCCCACAGGCAAAGAAGAGCTACTTTGCAGAGAACAAAAGAAGAATGAGTAATAGTAATAGATAAACCAAAAAAATAGTTTTCATTCTTTCATTGTCAGAGTGAAATAAAAAGTTGGAAAAAAACCCCTAGACTAAAGTTGATCTTAATTCCAGCAACAATTTCTTCCTTTTAGAAGCATCTCTGAACAAAGTAGACAACAGTTATGTACCAGAGATCAGTGAAGAAAGTAGACCAGTGTACTGCTTCTTACAGTGTGAGTGAGCTGAAAGCGATACAAAGGCAGAAATAGTCCAGGCATACAAAGGAACATATTCCTAATTCGGTAATTTAATATTTTGCTTTTTATTTCACAACTTCTATTCCATCTATCTCTGCTTAATATAGCCAGACATTTTGGTCATGACCTTTCCATATTTTATAAATTTCTCTTGCCACTTAATTAAGGAGAGAATAAGGGGACAGAAACAATGAAATGGAATAGTTTTTCAAACTAGTCACACAGGTTACCCATAGAAAGATGTATTGACAGCCTGGTAATTTATGCACACACAGTACTGAACTAGACCTACTTTCCTGTTAAGTCTCATTAATGGAATAGACCTTATTTCATTTATTTAATCAAATTGTGCCTACTTTTCACCAATAACTTCTCATCCCTAAATTTTAATTCACATTTCTGGAAAGAGATGGTGGTCAATGATCCTTAAATCCTAGTTTGTAGATATTTAGAAATAGAAAATTAAGAAAATCAAAGAAGTATAATGAAATTCTCTTAAGGGTAAATATTTACAATTTAGGGAATTGTGCTTTATAATGAAATCATCTACTTACTCTTCTAGGATAAAATACCCCTTAATTTATTCAGTAATTATGATTTTTAAGGGCACTTTTGGTTTGTTAAATTTACTTGGAAAAATGGCAAGTTAACTAACATAACTGGCTTCAAAACTGAAACTTGAAAAATTTTCCTGACAGAACTGGGAACATAGCTCAGCGGAAAAGCACTAGTCTAGAATGCATGAGACCCTGGATTAAAATGTTAGCATCACTAAAATAAAATAAAATAAAATAAAATAAAATGCATGTGGTTAAAGCTAAAATTTAGAAGCCTCTGTAAAATAGTCTAAGACCATGTATTTCTGAAAAGATTTGGAATAATGTATTTAATGTAGATTAACAGGATTTTATATTTAGTTCCATTCAAAACTTGGTATTAAACTCTGGGAAAATACAGAGAAACAGACTAGTTCAAAGGTCAAGGAAGCCATACATTTCTGGTGGGAATGTAAGTTGATGCCATCTTTTTGAAAGTTATATATAGCTGGCTATATTATTTTCTTTAAACATATATGCATTTAGAATATTGTTTTGGTTCTCAATTTTTCTTTCAGAAGCTATATAATGAATTAATTTATCAGTATATTAATTGTGGATTATAGATAGACAAGGACAATTAGAGTAAAATTTGACAACAAAATTGGTTGATAGATATGAATCAATAAATAATGGATAGACAGTTGGAAATTGCAGAGAGCTTTAATGCATAATTCAAAGACAAAAGGTTAAAAGGATGTATGTACAATACAGCAATACAGTATAAAAATTAAAATATATCTTTATTGTTTAATATGTACTGAGTGATAGACTGCTACATGTATATGATTTACTCAAAATATAGACAATTTAAAGTGCAAAACAAAAAAACATGTTAAGAAATAGGGAAGTAGACTCTAGAAATGGGAAGAAGATGTGCGAAGGGGGGAAGAGGAGAGGGAGGCAGATGGTATGAAATGATCAAGATGGGATATGTAGGTAAATCAAGTTCCCAATCTGGATGTAATCACTCTGTATTGCAAACATATACTAATTTTTTTTTAAAAAGTACAATAAAATACTCCATTGTAAAAACTAAAATTGTACCTATATAACTACTTAATAACTATTGAATTTTAGACCACTATGTGTCCATATGATTTATCCATCAACTGGAGACACTGACAGTGATCAAGCTGAAATATGAATGTGAGAGGTTTTTCTTTTCACTTTCAGTTTTTGCTTATTATAATGTTTCTTTTATTAATATAACTGGTACGAATAAACACTAAACTGCATTTCAGAAGAAATGAAACCGCGAATGACAAGTTTTCCATTCATATAAAGGACATGTATTTCTAAATTACTGCACCTTTAGCAAATGTATTTCTACAGACAGAAATAAGAATGTTTCCTATTACAGTTCCTTATATTTAACTTGAAATAATGCTTCTTCTCCTGCTTTCAAAATGTTTTGTACATGTTCTCATTAATCACCTTATTATTTCTTTCTGTTTAGTAGATGGTAAAAGCTATGCAAAATCATTCACTGCAACACAGAGTAATTAACATATGTATGAACCTGAACTACAGATTAGGACACAGAAATACAAATAAGTGCTACAAAGGATTGTAACGCCCTGTTGACATTTTATGAATTTCACTTTTATTTGATAAAATGATAGCATCACATGCAAGAAAATATATTACTCTGCCACCAATATGAGTGCCTTAGAGATTCGTTAGCAGTTACCTGAAGTGTTCAGAAAGGAAACAGGGAACTCTGTTCTGTCTCATTTAAAACAATTATGCTTCCAAGGGCTACAAGATGATACTAGTCCACTATGAATCAGGAAAAATTGCACACCCCCGTCTCTGCTGAATAACAATAAAAGCTTCAGATAAAAGGAAAGAAAGGGAGAGATATAGGTCTGCAATGTTATGACAAAATTTTGAATATGATTTATGATAAATGGTCACCACTTTCCAATTAAATTAAATCTAAGAGGGTAAGTTTTTTAATGTCAATGTATAATTTTGTCTTCATTGGCTTGTGTTATGTTGGGTATTTTATAAGGAGCAAAAATATATTTCTCACACTCTGAATATCAGAAAGTCAAGACTTCAGCACTGGTCTATGGTGAAGACCTGTCCCATTGATGGCATCGTCTTGTGGTAAGACACTGTGCTACTGGCATAGGACAGACATACAGACCTATGGAATAGAATTGAAAATTTCAGAGATATGTTATTACATCTATGGTCAATCAATTTGTTTTACAAAGATATGAGAACAACCCAATAGAGAAAGAATAGTCTTTCATTAAATATTGTTGGGATAACTGAATATCCATACATAAAGAATTAAGTTGGACCCTACACATATTTTATGCAAATATATACATTCGAAATGGACCAAAGACCCTGGGTGTTCAACTCAGCCTAACTCAGTAGTAGAGTTCTTTTCTAGCATGCATGAGGCTCTGCATCCCTCCCATCTCCACCACCACCATCACTACCACCACATGCACACACACAAAGAAAGAGAAAAAGAAAAAAGAAAGGAAAATAGACATAACACTATAAAATTCTTACAAGAAAACTAGTAAATTTTCATATCTGATTTGGCAATGGTTTATTAGCTATGACATCAAAAGCACCATCAACAAAAGAAAAACACATAAATAGGAACTAATCAAAAATTTGAAAAATTATATTTCATAGAGAAAGCACACCTAGTGGAGGGAGAAAACTACATGACATGTTTTCATCTTATACTGTATACCATTTACCTCATAAATCCAATAAGGGACTTGCATCCAAAACATATAAAAAAATCTTAAAACTCAATAATAAAAGTATAATAACTTAATTTTAAATGAGTAGGGTTTGAGAAAACATTTCTCAAAAGAAGATATATGGGTAACTCATAAAATTATTTAACCAACATCAATCATTACTAAAGGAAATACAAATGAAAATTTCAGTAAGATGTGATTTCATACTCACTGGAATGGCTAAGATAAAAGACAGATAAAATCAAGTGTTAAAGAGGCTGTGAAGACATTAGAATCTCCCTAAATTCCTGTCAAAAGTGTCAAATAATGCAGCCAGTTGGGAAACAGGTCAGTTTAACTCCTCAAAATGCTAGTAATAGTTTACTGAAATGCTGCTCTCAGGGATACAGTGAAGATAATTGAACATGTCTACACTAAAACTGATTCTTTAATATTTACAGCAGTATTGTTCATAATACCCCAAGAGTAAAAAACCCAAGTATTTATCAGTAGATAAATGAGTAAAAATTATTTGGTATTCTCATGCAATGGAATATTATTTGGCAATAAAAGAGAATGAAGTACCGCTATGTGCTACAATATATATGAACTACAAACATTGTTCTAAGTGAAAAACAGTTACCAAGAGTCACATATTTTGTTATTCTAGGTATATAAAATGTCCATGTAGGCAAATATATGGAAATTGAAAACAGATTTGTTTTTCTTACCACTGCTTAGTATTAGGGGTGGTGGTCCTACGTGTAAGGGATGCTGTAGGCAAGAAGAAGGAAGGCTGTTGGTGAGTACAGGGTGTCTTTTGAGGATAATGAAACTCCTAAAATTAAGCAGTGCTAATGATGGAATACCACTATGAATTCTAAACACCATGAACTGTTATTTTAAAAGAATGAATTTTACTATATCTAAATATAGCTCAATCAATATAGGATAAATTATTTTTCTAGCCTTTTATTTAAACTGACCTTATTTTGGTTTATTTTCCATGGTTCCTTGTGGGTGGCACCAGGTAATAGTTTTTCCATGAAGACAACAATGGAAATTATTTAAATTAAGAAAAGATTAGAACATCCCTATTCTAGCCTCTTTATCTCCAATATAAAGTTCAAATTCTAAAAATGTCACTAAGTATATTTATAATATTGCTGGTCTCTATCTTACCTCTTCTTCTTTTCCCTTAATGTGCTCCAGTGACTTCAAAGTTCTCAGCTCTTCTCAAACACATGTGCTGCATTTACATTCAAATGGATGGACTCCAGGAATGCTTCCTTCTCCTAATATCTCTATTGCTGAAAGTCTGTACATTTTTTCAGACCTACTTGAAGCATCACCTTCTCTATGTAGCTTTCTTCATTTCACAAAATGCAAATAAATTTCTCAAGTACATGCTGCTATAGACATTTAGTGCCCTTCAGTGTACTTGAGACTCTTGTAATGAGATTTTTTCAGTAAATTTTGAATTAAATAAAAATATTTTTTCAAGTGTGCTTACTTAGAAGCCTAAGGAATCTTCAATACTCTCTCACTTTAAAACTAAAACATTTAAAAGAATAGTATTGACTTCTTTTCAATCTCTAATTGTATCACGTTCTTGCAGTTCCCAAATGCTTAGGGAAGAAACGCAGGTCGCCTCATCATGCTGCATCAAAAGTCATCCGTTCTCTCCATGGTAGCCAAGGCAGAGTACACATTCAATTGTTTAGAGACTGTGAGATTCTTGCATTGGGTCAGTTGTCTGTCTGAAAAATGAACTGAACAACCTTCAAATAACAATGACTTCAATTCCTTTGGGGTTTGAATTGGCCATAAAACTAACAATAAATTGTGTATTTGGTGATTTCCTGCTGGCAAGTTCTATGTACCTTACAAAAATCCCTCCACTTTTCCACTTAGATGGAAAAGATCATTATTACCAGTTAGAGATTTAGAATCTCTAACCCAGAGCCATTAAATGTATTGAGAGAGGTCAGAGAGTATATGAACAGTAAAAATGATAAATCCCAGGGATTCTAAATGTTGATATGTTGGCCAGAAGATATAATTCCTTGGTAAATGTTTGCTGTTTTGCCCTAGTCCTATGAGAGTCACAATCATGTTCTCTCAGTGTTTATGCTCCTAAAGTAAAAAGCTTTAGCTGGGCCTGGTGGTACACGCCTGTAATCCCAGTACTAGGGAGGTTGAGGCAGGAGGATCGGTGTGAGTTCAAGACCAGCCTGGGCTACAAAGTGAGCTAAGGGCCAGTCTGAACGGCATAGTGAGACCTTGTCTCAAAAAGAGAAGGGCTGGGGATTTAGCTCAGTGGTCTAAGCACCTGCCTGGCAAGCTTGAGGTCGTGAATTTGATCCCCAGTGCTGCAAAAAAAAAAAAAAAAAAGCCTTGATTTTGACCATAATAGTGGATATCGCATTTATGAAAGTTAATCTCCAGCAACCTGAGCTTGTTAAAGCATTTTGAAATCTCAAAAATCATCATAAACTAATGCACTAAAATTCAAACTCCATTTAAAATAGACTTTGCAAAGTATCATCAATTTAGATCATTCTAATCGCTTGATAATCTGAATGTAATAATTCACATAAAAATAGTAGCAAAATTAAAAGTGGGAAAATATGCTATCATCTGATTCTATCAATTTTGCCTCCAAAATATATACCTTATACATTTCTTAATAAAGTTCTTTCCCATTTGTACATTTCTGCCTGGAATAATGCAATGTCTTCCTGATTTTTTCTTCCATTGTTAAGTTCCTAAATTTTATTTTCCCCAGAGGAGCTAGAATTTTTTCAGTGTATAAAAATTCTTATGCTATTTCCATGCTCATAATTTCATGCTTTCTAATTGCAATTGGAATACTATTTGTCTCCCTGTGGAAGCCTAAAAGATCTATCTGATTATGTGCCAAGCTCCACTGTTCACTCTAAAGTCTTACTACCCTTTCATTATTCAGTCTCAGCCATCTAGCAATTCTTTAGACTTGGCAAAATTACTCCCTTTTCATCATCTTTCCAATGATTTGTCTGAGTTCCTTTTATATGTTTCTATAGACTTGAACATAGTGCAGGGTATTCATTTAAACGTTGGAACTATAACTATCAGAGAACCCAACTCACTGTGGTTGAAACAATAAGTTTCATGATCTTCCATAATAACATGATTCACAGAAGAGTATTTTAGGTTTGCTTAGGAACTTAGCAGTGGCAGAAATCTGGATCAGTTTTTTCTAAATCTTGTACTATATAACTGCATTACTGCAAAACTCACATGCTTATCTAATCATATTCAAGGAAATATAAGAGAAGTAAACAAAGTTTGGCTGGGTAACCACTAGTATTAGCCACCTACAACACTGAAATTTCTGTTGGTAAGTCCATCTTTCGCCTTTTGGAATTCCAAAAATATATTTCTACAGAACATCATTGTTATATATAGGTACCCAATACATGTTAATCCAACTGATCTAAAAGAATAGTACTTTATCAATAAATGCAGGCCATCTATGTGTTTCCTAGGGCTTTCCAAACAAAGTACCACAAACTAGGTGGCTTAGAAAAATAGAAATTTCTTCTTTCACACTTTGTAAGTCTAAAAGTCTGAAATCATTGTGTTAGCAAGGCCGTGTTCTGTTTGAAGCCTATAGGGTAGAATCTTTCTTGTATCTTCCAATTCAGATGACTGTCAGCAATCAATGGCTTTACATGGCTTGTAGAAGTATCACTTCCATCTGTGCATTCATCCTCACCTGGCTGGCTTCCCTGTCTGTGTGTCTGTCCAGATCTCCCTCTTTCTGTGAGAATACAAGTCATGTTGAACTTGAGGTTCAAACCCAATATAGTCTTAACTTGACTACATATGTAAAAACATTATTTTCAAAGATATTCACATGATACATTCACAGTTACATGGTCTAGGTGGACATGAAATTTTAGGAGCACCATCCAACCTAGTACATTGCACAGAGCTCTAGATAAAGCATTTGAAGTTTGCTCACCCCATCCTCTAACTTTCTGTGCATTTGCCCAGTTTCTCCATTAGCACAAAACAAGAACTGCCAAGTTACATGCAGAGTCATTTTTGTGCTTTGATTGGAATTTTAAATAATCTTTCATTTTTTTCAGTCATAGTTTGCATACTATATAATCTGCATAATACTTTATAGGTATGGAAGACTTGAGAACAGTTCCAAAATTCAGGAGTTACATAGTTAAGTGTTCCTTATTCATAGTGATGACAATCTATTGAAGTACAAGTACTGAGCAAAAGTGTGATGAACTCGTTGTCAAATTGCAAGGCATACATGATTCTTAATTCAAATCACAACTAGAACAGTTAACTTGTTTATTTTTATTTATACTACAGTTATTTAAGTAAATATGTTTTTTATTTCAATGAAATTAAATATATTTAAAAAAAGAAAAATCAAGCAGAGACTAGGATATAGCTCAGTGGCACAGCGCTTGCCTAGCATGCATGAGGCCCTGGGTTTGATACCCAGCTCCTCAAAAAAGTAAACAACTAAATAAATAAACAAAGGCAAAATATAATCTTCAGGCAAAATTCTTCTGTGAGACATAAAAGAACTTTATAACTTTTATTAGAAGCACAACTATAAATTTTATTATATTTCATAAATGTTTGGTAAAATAAGCTCTACAATGGATACATCTACATTAATGAAAAGATGAAAATGTGCAGAGTATGGTAGAAGCCTTTCTACTATAAGACTGAGTGAAACTCTTAGGCTGTAATAAAAATGCTTGTGCAATCACAAAAAGTAATATATCTCATATAGCTGTTGACAATGTAAGACAATTGAAAACCTGAGGAGTCAAACAATTAAATGATATCTTTTGTTTTGGAGTACTAATATTTTCTTTATCCTGTACAAAATATTATAAATAACAAAATATTATTAGCGCTAGTTAAAAAACATGTAAGAGATGAGGGTTAATTATTAAACTGTAATCTCTTCATGAACTAAAACCAAATGAATAAAGAAATAACTAGCCCTTTTGAGAGTTTAAATATAAATTCACAATCCTTACTTTAAAATTAAATTGTGTTAAAAAAAAGTGGGGAGCGTCTAATGAGCAGATTTCTTTCATAATACCTTCTCTGGTTTTAATTTATGTTGAATCCTATTCTTTTGTAACAATTTAGATTTCAGATTGAGTTGCAGATATGAAGGCCTTACTTAGTTTGTTCCTAATTTGCTATATAAAAATGATTGGAATTCTTGAAAAGAGGAGTAATCTGAAAAATAAATTTGTCATAGGCAAAGAAGCTGACAGTGAACAATTTTATGGTGTCGTCCCAGCACACTACAAAGTAATCATCTTTCCAATAAAAGCTCGAGCTTTTAAAATACACTGAATTACCTAAACGTCATGGAGCTTAGAATTTCTCACTCACCACAGATGAATCTGATGCAACTGTCTCACTGGTGTGCTAAAGAAGGTGGAGCCCTGATCCCATAATGTATTGCAGTGAATGGCTTTTCCTCCCAGTCTAGGACAGCTGATTAAAGGTTTTAAATAATATATGTAGGGCTCAGTGTAC
>RJWT010054334.1:0-10300 GCA_004365215.1 Cuniculus paca
CTACATATATCAAATGAATTAATATAAAAAAACTTTATAGTGAATTATCAATATCTCAAATGATATTACTATTATGATTACCCAATAACTGATTTAAAATAATGAGTTCAAAGCCAAGACCTAAGGCCATTGACTACTACATGTGCTATTGTAGCCTTTTCCAAAGGTAGTGATCTAACAATTGAAGTTGTTCACAATTTTTTCATCATCTGATGCTGTGTCTTTATAGTAGGACCAGTACGCAATCCACCTTTCCCCTTCTTGTTAGAGTGGAGAGTTTGTGTACCATGGGTTGCTCAAATCAAAGTGTGCCATGTATTCTCCTGACACAGATACCCCAATTCAAACACAAAGCAAATTTTCATTAAAACATGGTATTCCCCTAAAATAAAACCCATCTGGGAAGTAGGCCCTAGCATGACTTTTCAGGATGTTTGCCTTACCCCAAAAATAAATCCCAGTGAAGATTATAACCCAAGGGCAGGGGATTTAGCTCAGCATCATAAGCGCCTGCCTGGCAAGTGTGAGTTGTCAGTTCAATCCCTGGTACCAAAAGAAGAAAGAAAAAAGATCATAACCCAAACAGATGCACTTATTGCGCCTGTTGCAGCATACAATGGAAGCACTGAATTATAAAATAATATTAATATATAATTAAACATGAATAAATAATATTATTGACATTAATATTTAAAATAAGCATATTTAAATTATTAGTAAGCATTTGTAAATAGCCAAGTGGGTCCCTTCGGACAGGATGTAAATGCCTATGTAAACAGATTAACTGGAGACTTAGTGCTAAATGACCAATCAGAGTACAGGCCCAACAGACAAGCAGCGTGTGCACTTGATCACGAACAAACGCGGTTGTGTCTAACGCGAATGTTTGTAGTTCAACATCCCGTGCGTTGTAGCGGACTTGCTTAACACACGCATGTGAAATAAAGAAAGGCTTTTTGAATTGTGGTGCCTGCAGCTTTTCATCACTTATATATGAACCATTATCCTTAACTGTCATCCTTCAGTTGCGCGCCTGTCTCTCCTAAGTCTTCATGGAAACTTTGGGAAGCCCAGCCTGCAGGAGGTCATGACTTTCAGGAAGAATCCATGGGATGAAATCACTGACAGCTGCATTGCCAGGGCACAGCAAGCAGGTTACGTGGACAAGAAGTGCTCGTGTAAGTAGAGCTCCGTGGCTGGGCATGAAAGATTGGGGCCTACAGTTCTGTAAGAAACAGAGTTGCAGGAATTCAGGCTCAAATTTAGGGTTTGGAGTTATGCCGATGTTCTAGAGAAAGATGATGTGGTCGTATTTGAACAAATGTAAATTGTTGGATATAAAAAAAAAGACATCCTCTGAAAATAAATCTTACTGTATCTTAAAATGTTTATGGACTCTTCACTCTTTGTACATTCGCTCTTTCTTTATTTTGACTTGATGAGATCTTCTAGGTAATGGCCTGTATAATTAAAAAAAAAAGGTGTAAATTACTGCTTGACTGCCTTAGAGTCTAAGGAACTAGAGATGACCATAACTTTATGGGGAGAGAAGAGGGGTTTGTGGGCTTATAGGTGGTTTCTTAAGCACGTGACCCTTGAACTGGGTCTGAACCCGGTTGAGGGGAACGAGCATTTCAAGAAGGGCGTTTTGAGAAGGGACCAAGGTGTGCTAGGTTGGCAAGTAAGTGCTGAGGCTGGAGAAATAGCCAGCTGCCCTGCGGAGCGCAGGCAATCGGTAGGAAATGACCCTGGAGAGGTGAGCAGAATGGGTTGGTACACACTGATGATAGAATGCTGCCTGTGACCCAGACTTTATGCTAACTTGCTTGTTAAATACTGTGGTGTTAAGGAACTGAAGGCAGCGGATAGTGCAGGGCTGGGAGAGCCCATGCATTTCCACAGACAACAGAGGTTGAGCAGGGCTTACTAGGTTTTACTCCCTTTAAATGCTGCCTCTTCTCTGGGAAAAAGGTCAAGCCAGGTCACCTTGCTCCTATCACCTGTGAAGACTCTGAGGCCCAGGGCAGACTCAGGGACTATGCTGCTCCCCATCCGCTGCCCTCATGGGCTCTTTTTGTCTCTTTTGAGGACCCTTAGTAAAAATGGCATCCTGAAGGAGGACAACTCATTCCTTTTTACTCAGGAGCAAAGACTAAGCCTATGTTTCCTTTTAACTAGTGCCTTTCCCTGCACACCTTGAGTTCTTTCGTCAACACGTTGGTAAAGTGAGAAGCTTGGTAGAAGAATGAACCCTAGGATTATTAATCAGTTTTAAACCACTTTTGGTTCAGCCCTCACTTTTGATTCATGAATTTTCTATTTGAACCTCCCAAAACTTAAGAAAAAAACTATTAGACGAACAAAAACAAAATTTCTATCTTGTATATGGAAATTTTAATTCAATAAATTTCTGGGACCTAGCCATTACGGGATAGGAAATTTTCTTGGAGTTGGAAGCTAAGACTTCAACGAGTGCTGATATACTAAGCTTCAAATAACGGCATCAACCACTGTGACCGATTCTTGCTGACTTAATCCCAAACTGATTACTTTAGAGGACCCCGGGAAGTGTCTTACTTCTTATTGTTGTCACAAAATCTTAATGGTTCCTTCAAATGAAAACGCACCTTGCAGGCCTCGTAACTGACCTATTTGATTCCAACATAGATCATAATAATTTGACAGCATCACTTATTTTGGAGTCTGATTGCCTTCTTTGCCTCCGGGTGCTAGAGGAAAAGGGATTTGTGACTGAAAGGGTTAAGTGGATTTTATTATAATGTGCTCCCATTTCATTTCCCTCCCTTCAGCTCCTTCAGAAAATGTTAATCTAATTGTGATACTATCACTTTGATGACAATATGACAAGACAGACAAATTTGATTTTATTCTCCACAGAGCGAAGCATATGCTGCTTGGGAAGCTTTGACAGAGAGAAGGACATAAAACAAATGGAGTTCATGAATATACAATTTTTATTGTACACAGTAGTGACATCCAAACTTCAGAGACTAGGTGGGTGAGACTGAGACTTTCCTATTGAGATTAATGGGTACATAAAAAGGTGCCATCAGAGAGTACTACAGTTTATGCTAAAAATGTCGATGTGGATCAGAATAAATTTCTTCTCAAGATGAGCGATACACTTAATGGCGGTGAGACATTTGTGTCCAGTAGCAGTTCCTCCAAAGTAATTTTTTGTTGTTATTGTAAATTATATAATCTTAGCTGCAATTATAGTTCTGTTTAGGGAAAGGTCAAGTTAGTGCTGTGGATGGTTATAAAGCAAAAAGGAAATTGGTATACAGAGTCCCCTGCTGATAGCTTATGAATGACTTCAAGTACAATGATTTTTTGTTAACTCTATTTCTCATTTAATGCAATAGAGCAAGTAAAGACAGCACACATTAACAAAAAGCAAATTAGATTTCTCTAAGTAAACATGTATCTTCTAAAGAGTGGAGCTTCTGGAGAAAGGACAGTTTGAAGGTTAAAGGCACCATGCAAACAAGAAAGGCTTGTTTTCAAGAAAATCAGGAGCAGGAGATCTGCTGGGAAATTCTCCTGGTCGGGTTTGAATCTCGAATTTGCAATTTGCCTGATTGAACATGAATTCCAACACGGTTCCTGCTCTTTGCTTTTCAAGGCTACGCTGACATTGAGCCTCAGCTCGCCTTGTCTGAAAGGGTTAAGAATGATTACCTTAAAATACTGATTGCTAAGTAGTAGAATTTGAAATCTTCCTATGACAATAAATTTGGAGGGATTCAGTCCAGGTTCAGTTTGAATCACAAAGCTTTTTCTTTATTTTGCAAAGAAGATTAAATTCCAAGATCATAACATGAAACATAAAAGTAGTGTGCCAAACCTTAGAGCTTTTTTCAAAAATGTAATGTATTTCCTGAAAATTAAAGACCTGAAACAACATACTTGTAATTAAGAAGGTACCATGATGCTTCAGGAACTACAAAACTTTAGAGTTTAATTATGTAACTCCCTGCTGCTCCAACTTCTGAATGATTCTGGGCAACCGGAAAATTTTCGTAGAATTCGATGACAAACAGAAAATGTGAGCGTAGCATGAATATTTAAGGTCTTGGAAGACCATCTAGTGAATCACTTTCTCCCAAGAGCAAACTTGTCCTTTCTGTCAGTTCTGCATCTCTTTTGGGAATATTTTTCTCCTGGCTGATTTCCCTCCTAACCCTGTGATACACTTGCTTTCCTGAAACCTTTGGCTGAAACTCTCAGAAAAGAGGGGCCCTCTTTTCTTTCCTGGCATGCTCCCCCAACCCCCACATAACCCCAGAGCTCTTTGTCACCACTGGAGTTCATGATTAGCTGAGCTATCTGTTCTACCATAGAAATAATTCCACCCAAAACCAAATTTGTTGACATAGTCTGTGCTGGCTTCAGATGAGCCAGATCCATACACAACTCATGTTGGGGCTTTCAGCAGACTGAAAATGTTTCATGGACCCCTTAACTATCTCCAAGGGAAGCGGTGACAAAGTGCATTCTTAGAATCCTCTTTAGCTGTCATTCAGCTTCAGTACCAAGTTCAGCAGTGTTGAGTATTTTGGGTACCAACTGTATATAGACTGGTGGCTAAATATGTGGTTTTGTCTCCATTTCAATTGGACATGAGTGGACTTCAATGAGAATGCTTTTGGGGTTGTGCCAAAGCATGCTGACTACCGCTCCCTCCCAACCAGAGGCAAAGTGGTGCAGCCTTGTGACTGATAAGCTAGGCTCTGGCACCAGATTCGGTCTGAATTTTGACTCCCGACTTGATGTATTATTTTGGACGAGAATGTTCATGTGCTGGTTCTTAGTCCTCTGTAGACTGAGGGATAGAATAGTGTTTCTCCAAAGAACAAAGGCATGAGGGACGACAGGCAAAGTACTTAGATAAGTATCTGTCACTGAGTACCTCATGACTGGCTATTTATCACTACTGTTTTCTCTTTCCGTCTTTCAGCTGAAAGGGATTAGACTACACCATCCCACGGCAAATATGCCTCTTTGACATAAAGATTATGTCATGCTGAAGGCAACTGAAGAAAAGCAGCAGAGGAAAAGTTCTCTGCCTTTTGTCAACTTTCTTGAAATTGGGGTATAAATTTCTCCTGCCCCACTGTCTACCAGGAAAGGAAGAAAAACTTATTACCAGAGATTGAGACTGCAGGGAGAGGAGGAGGAGGAGTTTGAAAACTACATTCGGTCACCCTGTCTTCCCCTAGTTCCCCCATAGATATCTTCCCACAGCTGACCTCTCCTGGAGACGTGAACCTTTCTGTCTATTCTTCACAACTTTTCGCCATGTGTTAAATTGGTATATCGGCCTTTTGTGTAACTCCTTCTTTGGGTCTTTTCTATGGAGTCCTCCATCTGTGCAAAACTGAAAAAAATTCACATTAAATGAACATTGTATGCCTTTTCTCTTGTTAATCTGCCTTTTATAAGACTGTATCATAGGTCCAGGTGCAGGACATAAGAGGGTAGAAGCAAAGGATTTTTTGTCTCCCACATCCTCCTGCCCACCCCTTCCTATCAGCATTTTTTCCTGCAGCATCTTCCGGGTCCTGCCATAACTGCCACCCATCAAACCAGTTGTTTGTTCTCAGCTGCCCAGAAGAATCACCTTGGTAACCTTGCCTAACTTCACCAACAGTCAGTCTCTGGGTGATGGGACTTAGCCATCAAAGTTCCACTGCCTGGGGTAAGTTTTAAAAAATACTGATTCTGGAACTCTACTTCTGGATTTTCTGGCTTTATTAATCTGAGATGGGACCTAGAATTAATATTTTTAAAAAATCTTCAAGATGAATCAAATCTGCAGTCAGAACTGAGAACCATCAGGGCAGGATTAATAGAGGAACAAAACCTAGCAAGAAACTAGGGCTGGAAAAACTGGGGATTCTAACTGGTCTTGAGAGTCCAGCGCAGGTCTTGGGCCAGGTATGAGAATGAGGAAATAGAACTAGACCTTAGAATCTCAGTGGGATGTGAAATAGGGAAAAATGCAAATGAAACACCCAGCTTACAAAGAGACAGCTACTAGAAGAGGAAGAATTGGGTAAGTCCGAGGGATGGAATGGCTGAAGGAACTCAGAGGATGGTTTGATACAAGGTTGAGGGAGCAGGTAGAGTGAGGGCAGGGCTGGGCCAGATCCACTGTGGGTCTGGCCTTCATTCTATCAGTGGAGCTCCACTAGATTTTAAATAGAGAGCACCATCAAATCTCTTTTCCCTTTATTTGGCTCTAGTTTTTCTCCCCAATCCTTACCACCATCCTAGATACTATAAATTTAATATGCTGAGCCATATGAAACAGTGGACATTAAATCATTTTGACCTATAAAGATGGCAATTTCATACAGCACACTGGAATATTTGTTTAGTTTTATTTCACTTCCTTTAGAAAGAAGGCAGAGATTTTTGTCTTTCTGTTTGCTCCTGTGTCCTTAAAGTTTTGTTTTGCCTTTCATTTTTGTTTTGTTTTGTTTCGTTTCATTTTGTTGTGACTGGCACAAAAAGGGACTCAAATATGTGTTGAATGAAAAAATAAACACTACAGAAAAGGCTTACTGAGGATTAGAGCACATCAATGGAAATGATCAATATTTACGTTTACTGGGAAGATGTTTGGATTTAAAAGATAAAGAAAAACATGACTTTACATATTCAGGCAAGAAAAAGAGAGAGCAAGAGAGAGAGAGAGGATTCCTTATAAAAGAAAAAAGAAATTTTCTTTGTATCACATTTATCGTCGCACTAAATTAACTAGAAATTCTGCATTTCTCCCAATTCTGATGAAAGAGAAATCATGCTAAATTCTCCATACTGCCTATTTTTCATTTGTATCCAAAAACATACAAAGATTTTCAGATATAAACTAACACCACTCTCAAAAGTTTCTGAGAAACAAAGGCAGCTCGAAAGAAAACTGGAAGACTGAGAGATGAGTCACATAAGGAAGTTAAGAGAGAGGACCTCGCTGAAAAATGTAGTGCTGGAGCAACGAGACTGACAAATGTGGGTTAACCCAGTGTCAATTTGGAACTGTCCAGGAGGTCCCACCTGTCTCCATGGTCAGCAAGGTCATGACAAAAAAGTCAGTATCAATAGTGCCTGAGTTGTACAAAAGCTATGACGTTCCGTTCTAAATCCACAATCAAAATTCCAAATGAACTCAACAAAAATTTGGAGAAATACAGAAGAATGTTTAAAGGACCATTGCTTAGAACGATAGGGAAATACATACATGAATTAATATTGGCCTTTACCTTACTCTACATATATGAAAATGGCTAATGAATCACTGGTAATAACTTTAATGCATCTTCCAGTATCGGTGGGAGGTTGGATGCATCACTGCTGCAGTACACACTTTTCCTTAGAAAAGTATAAGCTATGGGAATGTAATTGTGTTTAAGTGAGTGCATTCCCTCAATGGACTTTTATGGACTAAAAATGTTGGTTTTCTTAGAATCTTCCGCCGTTCTCCAGCTAGTGGGCAGGGCTGTGTAAGACTCCCACCCACACTGTATGGGCCAGGCAGAGCGCTGGGTAGGGCAGCCCACCCTGAATTCCAGAGCACAGCGGGTGCCGGGGTTTTGCAGGCATGGGTGCCAGGTCCAAGTTCACTTCCTTCCCTGGCCCTGCGGACCACGTTGTTCTTATTAACCAAAACTTTGTGAAAAATGGTCTCTCCCGCTATCTGCATGACTCAGAGTATTCATCAAATCCTGTGTGGTGACGGCTTCATAATGCAGTTGTGACAGAGCTGGGAAAAATGTCAGTTTTATCCATCAGTATGCAGGAGAATCACGAAGCAATCCTTTCTCAGGCTATTATACTGCTTTGCTCTTTTATTCTTTTCTTTTGCAGTAATCATTTCGTGTATGTGGCCTTATTTGCCAACAAAACAAAACAAAACAATGTGCAGTTTGAATTCCACAGTGATCTATTGTGAATGAATTTCCAGAAGCTTCCAGAAAAGCACTCTTGGCAGCATAGGAGAGCAAGGATCTATCACATTTCCTATAGGATTCTGTCATATTTCAGTGATAGGATCAATGAATTGCGGTTAAATATGTAAGAGCTATTTATGTTTCTGACTTTTCCACTGTTTTTAAACTTTGCATGGACATAGCCTGTTTGGTTCTCTATCCTTTCTATTATCTACCTCATGCGAGGTACAGAAATTTAAGTACGTTTAAAGCTGGAAAAAGGATTACTTGAATTTCATTTTTCTTTCTGTATTACCTTACTTTATCATAACTGTGTTTCTCTTTCTGCACACTATGTGTAAATTGGCCATCAAGCTGATTCTTTTGCCTCATCAGGTATTTTTTCCTAAAATCTGAGGTTATCTGTCTATCTATCTATCTATCTATCTGGTCTACACACTATACATAGTCTCTCTATATAGTCATATATATGTATATTTATATATTGAACATTCATAATATTTTCTTTGTATTTTTCAAATGTCTTCAGTATTCCCTTTATTCCTGATATTGGTGATTTTGATATTTGTTATTTCATTATGGCTTGGAAGAAACTACCTTCCTTGCTAAATTTTTTTGTGTATATGTCAGGAAATGTATACACACAGCAATGTATAATACACGATTGAGATTATTGTGTTCCTGTATCTTTCATCTTTATATATGTACACCCACAGGTTTCTACCATACCCACTTCGATCAGGAGACAGAGCAACCTGGAACTCCAGAGAGTTTTCTCTTGCCCTAACCTGGTCATTCACCACCTCTTTCCTCCATGCCTCAAAAAATTACAGATATAATTTATCTCACTTTAGATTTGTTTTGCCTTCTCTGAAACACTTCGTGAAAGGAATTATATTACAATATGGCTTTGTCTCTTTTATTTTATGTAAAGTAATGCTTTTGAGTTTTAAGGTTTTGCGTATATCAGGCATTGTTCTTTTACAATTATGCTTATGAGGCATATTGGGTTGTGATTTTATGTTCTTCTAATAGTTATGTCTAGGTTTTGGTAATAGGATTATGCTGGTCTTCTAAAATGAATTGAGAACCATTAATTCCTTCTCTTTGGCTTCCTAAATAATTTGTATTATCATTTGTATGTTAGTTGTATTAAGGCTTGGTATTAATTTCTTCTAAAATATTTGGTAGAAAAGATAAAAAGTCAATTAAACACATATATATCTAGAAGTAACTACATGACATTCTGTTATATTTTTATTCTCCAAGTATCTATGGATTCAAATCAGTAAATTTCCAGTACAGTTTCTGGATCTAGAAATCAAAGCAGCCAAAATTAATTGGAATAATGTTCTTTGAAAAAAAATTTTTTTAAATTTTTCTTTAAAAAGTGTGAATTGCACGTTTAAAGGCTCCAAATTCTAAATGAATGCATTTGGCCTGACTGTGACAAACACATTTTATTCACTCAGAACAAATAAGCAACTTTTCTTGGTATTCTTTAAGAATTTAAGCTAGACTTAATAGAAAAAAACGGATTTAAGATTAAGATTAAGTTGGCTAAAACATCACATTGATATGCACAAGTCATATTACAATAGAAGAATATATAGACTCCATGGAACTTAGAGATTCTCTTATTTTGAACATCATTATTTTTATTTTACCTCAAATATTACTAGAAATGGAGTCAATGATAGCTTTAAAATGTGTTATTAATACTTTAATTGTAGTAGTATTTATATCCCAATATTTTTCTTTTAGTCTTCACTTTCAAGATGTAACACCTACACTGTAAATCATTTGACTGAAAGGAATTATCACTTATTATTTGCATATATAAATATATGCATATGTATATATCAATATCCCTTGATATTCATAGAGGATTAGTTCCAGACTTTCCACAGATACCAAAATCTATAGATACACAAATTTGCTACATAAAACACTGAAGTGTTTGCAAATAACCTATGCACATCCTTCTAAATACTTTAAACCGCCTTCAGATTATTTATAGTACCTAATTCAAAGTAAATGCTCTATAAATATTTGTTACACTGCATTGTTGTGAATAATGAGAAGAAAAATAGTCTGTATGTGTTCAGTAGAGATGCAGTTTTTCTTCCAAAATTTTCAGTCCCTGGTTGGTTGAATTCATAGATTCAGGACCCACAGTTACCAAGGGCCAGCTGTGCATGTATTCATGTGTACGTGTGTGTGTGTGGTGTGGCACTTAATAACTAGCACTGGTATGTTGTGAGTAGCCACTGGAATTTGTTGACTGAATACTGATGGGAAGCATGGGTTCTTTTATCTGTGAA
>RJWT010054335.1:0-10315 GCA_004365215.1 Cuniculus paca
AAAAAAAAAAAAAAAAAAGAACTGACTGCCAGCTTTTTCCCATAGGCTGTTTAGTAAGGGTTTTTATACTAATTCTCTTAGTTTAATCATCACAGAAGTTCTTATTCAGTGGCTATCACCATCAGCTCATGTAAAGAAACCAAGTCCCAAAAAAGGTAAATATTCAAGTTCACAGGGCTAGGAAGTAGAGGAGCTGGTGTTTGAATACCAGCTAAGTTATCCTTAGTACCTTTTTTTATAACATCAAAAGTGAAATTTTGAAATCTTTCATTGCAGTTGGAAAATCATTAATGACCATAAGTGTATGATGTTACAGAGCCACAAGTATTGTGTTTATTATATTTTTTTATTATATTATTTAAATAGTGCAAAGTTAACACATTCACAGTGGGGCCATAATTCATGTCTCGCTGCTGGGTGACTTGAATCACCTGTGGTGCACACATGACTGTCCCCTCAGTTGGCTTTTTATTAATTTTGCTAGCAAAAAGACTAATAAAAGTGATTGTATCCATTTGTGCCATCAGGTATAAGCCACTGATGAGACAGCCATGCATGTACCACCAGCGGTTCAAGCTGGCAGGAACATACTAAAATTCATATTCATCAATTCCCCTAAATTCCTTAAAGTCAGATTTACTGTAGGCTACTGTTTCATCTCTCGAATGTTGACATTTGTTTTCTGTACTGTCCAAATAGTTTACTGATAAATTACTGAGAAAGATTTTCATTTTAACAGTGTTTTCCTATTTAAATAATTTAACATGACTCATTTCCAAGAAAATAACAATCACTGCCTGATAACAAGGAGTGGCACTGATGTCTATAGTTTTCTGGTTTCAAAAGAAACATAAAAATTAATCTTCACATTGAATAAAAATTGTCTGTGGTTTAGATAACAGTTTATGTGTTTCATTGAGAAACAAATGTCTCTTCCCAACAAAGATAGGCTTGTATATTCTAGCTGAATAAATATTTACTTTTAGTCTGAAGAGATTAAATTCTTTAATCCAGACTGTTTGTGTCTGTTTCTACAGCATTGTTATCTGACTAGACCTAGTGTTATCAATTTTCTAAAAACTGGACTACTTAACAATTAAACACCTCACACAAAAGTAAATTGGAATTAAGTATTAAATTACACTGTAGATTGGTAAAAATTTGTGATTGTAGATCATGTAACTTACTGTACTAAGAATAAAGTGTTAACCCTCTCCACTTTAGTATAAACGTTAAAAGAAATTTAAGAGTCATAATAAATTTTTTTTGCCTGAAGGTTTTGCTTTTTTTCGCCTGAAGGTTTTGCTTTTTTTCAGGAGATTGGGGTGCTGGTACTGGTTAGGAGAGTAATTTTTGCTATTACTATCTCTACTGATAAAAAAATAAACAAAATAACAAAACAGGTAGATACAAAGGAAGCAGTAGAGAATGTGATGTCCAACAGACTTGGATAAGTTACTTTCCCTCATCTTTGTCTGTAAAATGAGATAGAAATGCCTAGTTTATAGATTACTCTTGACAATGATTTCTCTAAAGTTCCATTCCTATACCTATTGTTATGTAAAGGACATTCTGTAGATGATAACTAATAACCTCTTTTCCTCGTCTTTGTCATTGTTGTCATGATTATTTTCATCAACAAAATGATTTTATGGTTTTTATTGGCATAAAGACATACTGTAGGGTGGTCATATGTTACAAGCCAAAAACCATGACATGTTTTGTAAGGAAATGATAGAAGCACATTAGGAGAAATTTAAGTTCTTGTTGTATTAGTCTTTACGATAGGTTTCCTGAGTTTGGCACTGTCCACAAAAATAGTAAAACATGGACACTATTTGAGCCTAAATGTCTTCACTAAGTATTGATTAAATCTCCTCCTTGGTTATAATTACAGTATAGTGACGAATCTTTGTGTGTAGTCCACAGATACTAAGCTTCAGATTTTAGACTATTATAGCAAAATAAAATTCAGTAATAATCTTGTACATGAAAACATGGAGATCATTGTGTATTAGGACACTGTGTAATAAGTCAAAAGACCAAGATTGTTTCATCTCTGGGAATGCTGTGTCTTTGGTCAAATGATGTCATTTCTCTTGTTTTTCTCATCACTCAAAGGAAGAAGCTAGGTTATTATCTTTAAGATCGCAAATCTAGTAAACCAGTTCCTTTCAGTGTGTTCTAAAGGGAACACCTTATACAACAAATCTGTCAAGAATAGATTAACTAGAGCTACGGAACCAGTAGAGGGAGCACCAAGCATGAATTTATGCCCTGGTTTTAGGATGGTGGGGGCGGGTGTTTGGTTAAACATTAACCAGCGTCCTTAAAACAGGAGAGTATTTCCTACCAGGTTATGCTCATCTTGATTCGAGCTATGGTTTTTGTCTTGACATAGTAACACTTTTACAACTACTGATAGGATTCTGTCTTCACAATTATTAGTAGTAAAGAGCTGTATTTTAATCAGTGGTTATTTATAAGGACATTGTGGTTTATTTTCTGTATTGTTAAATATATTTTAATAAAAACGTAATTTAATTGATATTAGAAACATTCTGTTGATTTTGTAATAACTCTACTGTTTGAAATCAAAAGACTTCAAAGTGTGTTTTAAGTGATCCTTGTTTATCTGGTATCCTTGGAAATTGTGGAGTTCCAAATATTTTCTAGATAACAAAAGTATATTTCACTAAAGGGCTACCTCAAAGGTGTTTTTAAAGTAATTTGGAGAAAGGCATTGCTGTTGCAGACTTTTGGGGAGTTTTTGAGTATAAGACCTTGCACACCAGTGAGTCTTGACCTGAAGTGTTGTTGATTTGAATGCGTGCCGTTTACTAAACCGTAATGGGATCCTACATTTGTTTCTCTTTTCCTGTCTTGTCTCCTTTTCTCTTTTTGGCTACACTACCCTTAAATTTTCCCTATGTTTACGTACTCCTGTGCTGGCTTTCTCCTCTTCTTCTGTTGCCTTATTTAGAAATTTTAGTTAAGGATGCTTATTATTGAGCTTCTTGAGAATTGTGTGAAATCAAATTAATAAAACTTTTAAGATCTAAAGAATTAAGCTTATAGTTTTCCTTTGGGCCTTGATGGCCTTTGATGCATGGAAGTCTTTCTTTCTGGTTTAAGTTTATGTCAGGATGGGAGAAAGCGGCTGGCCCTGTAGATCATGATGAGTCACAGTGGGTTTCCTCTGAAGTTACTGTAAATATATTTGGTTTTGTGGTTTTTCTAAAAAGTATTTCTAAACTTCAACTCAAGGGATATTTTATCCACCAATATAGCCAGGAGATTTTAAAAAAGGGGGGGAGAGGAGGAGCCAGGATAACCCATTGGAACCATCAGTATATGCAGAAGAGGCTGAAAGAGGAAAGGAGAAATGAACATCTGTGCCTTGGAACTTGTGCTCACAGAAATAGGACAAGTATGTAAGCATAAGATAGAGGAATATAAATGTTTAAAATGTGCAGAACAAGTATAAATTATAATTAAGTACTCAAAAATCCAAAGACATTGAAATAAATGAATAAGAGTTTTTGCAGAACTTTGTTTTTTAATTAGTTAATGAAGCCAGAAGAAGTTGAGTAAAGGAACTTACCAGTAAAGACTTACAATTCCAATTAAAACTTCCGGTTCGTATGGCCCTCCCAAAATTGAATTATATTTACTTAATCTTAAGCGCTAAACAGAAAGAAATTCCAAGTTTCTAGTTGGGATCCCCATCTACAAAATATCTCTTTATAAATTGTGTTATAAGTGAGGATATTTCACAGCATTTTCCACATAGTTACCATTATCAAGTTTTCCTGTGACTATCTTTGTAAAATCTGACATATAGTAAACATCCTTTATTTAGTAGGTTTCCCCTGGGAGGAAATTTCTTTACACTTAGGAAGTACCTTATGACCCACAATAATAATAACTTTTAAACTGCCACCATGGCTCCTCTTGTGCCCAATGGGAGATAATTCCTCTTTCCAAGTGAATTTTCTCATCAAATATTATTTTAGTCCTAATTATTGTCATAAATTAGTGATATTATATTATGGAACTTTTTAAAGAATTTGATCAGTGTGCTACCAGCTAGTTGTGTGGTTTTCTCTAAAAACTAAAAACATGTAACAGAAAGCAACCTAAATTTCAAATCAGAAAAGACCCTTTTTGTTCTTTATAGAACATATTTTTCTAGTAGAAATGAGAAAATACTGTGAAACTTTTTCACAAGTTCAGTATTTTTAGAATTGCATCTTTATTACAAAGTACTATCTGTAAGATCTTTCATTGTATTTGAATTTACTTTGTGATATAGATTTTTAAGTGTATTACCCGTGAATAGGTATAAAACTAAATATTAGTAAAATTCCTTTGAATTAAATTACCAATTCTTGCTTAATAGCATTTCTAACAAATCTAGTCAAAATTAGAAATAACTGCCTTTAAAAATCCCTTTCACAGCCAGGTGTGGTGGCTCACGCCTGTAATCCCAGCACTTGGGAGGCTGAGGCAGGCAGATCATTGTGAGTTCGAGACCAGCCTGGGCTACAAAGTGAGCTCAAGGCCAGCCTGAACGGCATGGTGAGACCCTATCTCAGAAACATCAGGCCTGGGGATCTAGCTCAGCGGTCTAAGTGCCTGCCCAGCAAGCACAAGGTCATGAGTTCAATCCCTCGTGCTGCAAAAAAAAAAAAAAATCCCTTTCACATTATATTCACTTATTAAATGTTTTTCTCGCTGAATTACTTTAAAGTTAAAAACACATAGAAGAAATGTGCCTTGAATGTCTTTATGAAAGGTAAAAGTAATTATCTTTAATGATAGATTCTCTATTTCACTCACTTCCTGTTTTTGGTAACATGGTTACCAGCTCTTGTATTGACAGGGCTGTATTTTATCCATTATTCTCAACATATTTTTACTATCAATAATTGTAGTAATTACATAACACTATTTTAAAAGTTATTAGTCATCTCTGCGCTTTTCTTCTATCGTTCTTATGTGGAGTTTAGGTATTGTACTTTAACCTAACGAAATTCAATTCCTGAATTTCAGCATTTTTTAAAAAAAGAAACATTGTTTAATTGTATGCTTTATGTTGTATGACTAGTTATTTTTGGTTCTATGTGTAGTTTTTGGTTGTGCAGTTGTATCATGAAAGTCATACTAAACATTGTAACCATAATTTCAAGTTAAAATACTTTGTATGTTTTTGTAGCAATAGGATTGCTTTCACTTGCAATTTGAACAAGAATTTGCTTACTAGGTTTTATTTATATCTCTCGCTTTCAGTTCAAAGTTTTGAGGTTATTGAGTTTTCCTTATAGTGTTGAAATATAGAACAATACAGCTTGTAATAGAACATGTGACACTCATTGTACCGATGGACACATCTGTTGCCCATGCAGTTCATGAAATATTTGTATTTAATCTTGCTTAATAATCAACAAGATAAGCTGGGCGTGGTGGCTCACACCTGTAATCCTGCACTCGGGAGGCTGAGACAGGCGGATCGTTGCAAGTTCAAGACCAGCCTGGGCTACAAAGTGAGCTCAAGGCCAGTATGAACAGCATAGTTGAGACCCTGTCTCAAAAACACAAGGGCTGGAGATTTAACTCAGTGGCCTAAGCACCTGTCTGGCAAGTGTAAGGTCATGAGTTCAATCCCCGGTGCCACCAAAAAAAAAAAAAAAAAAAATCAACAAGATAGTAGTGTTAAGATTGCTTATTTTGTTCTGGGTCTTCTATGGCATAAAACCAACACCATTTTAGCTCACATCTTGAATAGAAATAAATTTAAAAGTAGGTATTATATATCTAAAAACAATAGTTACGGTTATTAAGGCAATGAAATGTGACCAAATGGGCAGTTTACTCTGCTCTACCTTACATCATGTTCTTAACAAAGATACTTACGTAATTATCTCCTTAATTTTGTCCTTAAAATAATTTTTTTAACTAAAAATAAATCAGGATCTCCTGTTTCTAATTTTGTAAGACAGGAATACTGACATCTTGTCGTTTCTTTAATGAAATAAGGTAAGAGACAAATTACTTGACATGTTGAGAACAGAACATTGCTCAAACTTTTATAATCAAAGCCTTGAGAAAATTTAGGAAGAAAATGTTTATAGTGCATGTATTTTACATAAATAGATGTATACTTTAAGAGTGACTAGGCCCCAGTGCCGCAAAAAAAAAAAAAAAAAGTGACTAGGAAGCAGCATATTAAAATAAGCTTACACAAATGGATAGAAAGGAAAACCTATAAACTTTACTCCTGTTATATAGCCTTCAGGTATAAAGAGACAAGTTTCATAAAATGAACTTGTTCTTACTTCATAGACTTGATTTTTTTTTAATTTTATGAAAGGTGTTTTTTTGTTTGTCATTGTTTGGGTTTTTTTTGTTGTTGTTTTTGTTTTTTTGTTTTCTGTTTTTGGCTTTTTGAAACAGGGTTTCACTATGTAGTTCAAGCTGGTCTTGAATTCACTTTCTAGCCCAGGCTGACCTTGAACTCACAGCAATCTTTCCTCAGCCTCCTGAGTGCTAGGATTACAGACATGCACCACCACACCCAGCCTATGAAAGTTGTTTTAATTCTGTGTTTTGCATATTTGCTGGAGCCATCAATATCTTTCTTCCTTAGACCACCTTTCTGTCACTTCTGATTTGGTCTGATCGTGTTTGATAAAGGCTACCTGAATCTTACTCTTGGCGGTCACTGGTCTCTGCTTTTTTTTTTTTTTTTTTTTTTTTGCGGCACCAGGGATCAAACTCATGACCTTGCACTTGCCAGGCAGGTGCTTAGGCCACTAAGCTAAATCCCCAGCACTGGTCTCTACTTTCTGGGAATAGTCAGAGGGATTTTTATGCTTCTTAAGAAGCAGTAGAAAAGTGGAATAAGGAAGGGCAGCATTCTCCGTGAAGAATGCAGTATTTCAGAAGGAGTAGCTGTCATTTTAAATTACTCTGCAGCCGCACCCAGCCACGTGTCCATGCTTAAAGGACAAAGTTATGTAGTCCGTTAGTAGTTAGCTCAGAAGTCAGTGTTAACATTGTTATAGGCAGGTATTCTTTACAGACAATCCATATCCTGTAACATGATTCTATTTACTTTTTACAGCAATTTATTTTTTAAAAAGCCTTTTATCTTTATTCTAGGATCTAGGGAACGGATGGTATTTACGTCTGTATTCACAGTTGTTGTTTCTGCATTTGGTAGGCATTGCCCAATGTTTTGTAGCCATTGAGATGTCTAATGCCATGCTAATTCTTGACAGTTTGTATATGGCCCTGTCTCTGTTTTCCTCTTGAACCTTCCTCTGTTTCTAATATTTTGAAATTCTAGTTATGTGTTGTAAATGTGGGGGTTCTCTTGTTTTTATTGCTTTTCTGGATTCTTGGCAGATTTTCATTCTGGAAATACAGGTTTTTCAGTTACGAGAACTTCCCTTGAAATAAATCTTTAATAATGTCTTCCATTTTTCTCTTTAATAAAGAATTCTTTGTTAGAGTTTATGAACAATTCTCTAATGGTCATTTTTCTGCAGTTTTTCCATTTCTTTGTCATTTGATCAACTTTTTCAAATTTATTTTCAGCCCTTCTATTAAATTTTTCATTTGTCATATTTCCATTTTCCAAGCATTGTTATTAGTTCTCTGATATTCCTACTTGTGTATTCTCTGTATTTCTTTGCTGCAGTGCATTTACTTTTCTTTGTAAGCTTAGTAATTATGACATATAGACAACATTTTAGTTTACTTCTCTTCCATTATCTCTGTTTTATCTATGTTCTTTTTCTTTCTTTCTTTCTTTCTTTCTTTTTTTTTGTGGCACCAGGGATCAAACTCACAACTTTGCATTTGCCAGGCAGGTGCTTAGGCCACTGAGCTAAATCCCCAGCCCTTTATCCACGTTCTTTTTTCCTTTCTCTTTTTATTTTTTATTTTTTTTAAAGAGAAAAAACCAGAAAAATCAAAAAGCAAACAACAGCAAACGCAAAAGGACAACAACAACAGAAAAGGGCAATATAGGATTTCAAAACAAGATGATAGGAATTTAACAATGGTTGTTATATTGCATCCTTTTTCCTTTCATGTTTGTCATTTCAGTGGCTCTCTCTGGCAACCTTTGGCAAAGAGTTTCTACTGTACTTAGAATGCACTTGGTCTGGTCGTGTTGGCACACTCCTGTAATCCCAGCACTCAGGAGGCAGACGCAGGAAAATCGCTGGGAGTTCAAGGCCAGCCTGGGCTACATAGCGAGTTTAAGGCCAGCCTGGGCTACATAGTGAGAACCTGTCTCAAAAAAACTCCTCCCAAATAAGTAAATGAATGAGTGAATAAATGTAAGGCACTAAAGAACTGATTGGAAATTCTGCGTACTTGAGTTGGGCTTTGTTGGCTGATAGCTTCAGTTTAGGGTGCTCCCACTGGGCAGTATTGTTTTTGAGGAACACCTGAGTGTCATTATCTATGGATTGTTCTGTTATATTGTTTTTTCAGTTTCTTCTGAGCGTTATCCTCCAGCATTTTTCCTAAGTCTGGAAACCTTGCTGGGGGCCTTCTCAGAATGGTCTGGGGAGGGAAACCAGAATTTCTGTGTTGAGCACGGAGTTGTTACCTCATGGCTCCCTCTCAGTGTAGCACGCCAAGTGTCACAGGTGCCTCCTCTGAATGCCGCTCTTTTGCAGAGGTACAGAAAGACATCTGATGGATTGAGTGGGGCATGTGTAGGAACTAAAAGTCTCAATTTTAAAGTATAAATGTTGAGTCTTTCTCTTTTGGACCTCATATTAGACCCCTACTTTCTAGTACCTGCTGCTGCTAATATCCACCCCTTACTGGGATTGTATAGACTCATTTGCTATGGTTTTTCTCTACTGCTAGTTTAGCTTGTAGCCTTCAGGACTCTGAATTTTCTCATCTGTTGCCATGCCTGTACATTCTGGATGTATGTTTGCACACTGAATCCAGCAGCAAATCCTTTTGACTGCCATTCTCTAAGTTTGTAGATCCAGTGAAAATACTGGCATAGAAAAATTTTAAAATGTAAGGCAATTGTATTTCTAGGTAAATGGGAGAGAACACTGTTTTGTTTTTGTTTTTATTACAGTAAAAATAAGGAAAAAAAGATCGTTTGCTGGCCTGAAAACCAGCAGGTATTTGTCAAAAAAAAAAAATCAGAAACCAGATGAACTTTGACATTTTAAACTTAACAGTAGCACAGCATTCCTCTTTTGCATTGTCTTTAATGAATATTGAGTAACTCTGATGTGCCAGGTATTATTCTAAGCACTGGGAGTGCAGCTGTGAACGAAACATTTGAAAATTTCTCAGTTTTTTCTGTGACAGACTTTTGATTAAGTAACCATAGGCTCGCCTGTCACATGGCCTGAGGCACAGCTACTCAGCTCTGTCACTGTAATGTGAGAGCAGCCATGGATGGTACGCAAAGCACTGGACACAGTTGTGTCCCAGTGAAATGGTGGGCTGGATTTGTTCTACAGGTTGTAGTTTGCCAGCTTCCACTCTAGTGATAGAAATGATGAAAGTATATAAGAAAAGCTCATGATTTTTAAAAAATGTTAAGTTGTAGATGGAAAAAATAGGGGGTGTAGAAAGAGCAAGTCGGGATGGACTGTGATTTTGAGCAGAATGATTGTGGTAGGTCTCGAGGAAGAAGTGATAGTTAAGCAAAGATCTTAAGCTGAGGATCGTATCAGACTCTAACATATATAAAAAAGGTAAGATTCATTCTAAGTATGCTGAGTGGAGAGTAGCCCTCAAGATAAATGCAGACAATGTTGGATGTATTCTCTAATTCATTCTTGGTCCATCGCCCTGCCCCCATCACCTATCCTTCCTCCTAACACATTGCATTTCCTCCATGAAATTAAACCGTGACCATGACTGTCTCCAGACTTACAGCTTTACAGTCTTCTGACCTGAGAGGAAAACCAGTTTTCATCCCTAGTTAGAACAGTCATGAGGAAAGCTTCCCTCTGGCTATCTTGAAGTATATATCCTTTGACCAGTCTTTGTGACCTGGGGAATGCAGAATTATAATCAGTGCAACCTGTGTCACGAACTTGCTTTCTTCAGGAGAACAGTTTCTGTTCCTAAAATGAGAGTATATAATATCAGACAGAAAAAAGTAATAACCACCATCATTATAAAATAACTCTCCAGATAAGTGATAATGAAGTAGTTATGAGTCCAGGGTCTAGTCAGATTTCCAAGATGTAAATTCTGGCTTCACTGGTTATTGCTTGTAATCCTTGGCAGGCTCATTAACCTCTGTAATGCCTTA
>RJWT010054336.1:0-10297 GCA_004365215.1 Cuniculus paca
TTATATATATATATATATATATATATATATATATATATATATGCACTTAAGATTGATTAGATGATTGTACTACTAATTTTATTAGTTCTTAGGACAAAACAGTTAACATTCATAGGACTGGACCAATTCTGTATGCCTATACCTGGTAATCTGAGCAACTCTTGAAGACAACTATGTGAAATAACAACCTTTGGTATGTTTCCATCACCTAGCATAGAAAGTCTATATTGTTATTGTTTTTGGATGTTTATTATTGTTACTTATCTGTCTTTATTGTTTTTTGCTTTTCTTGTGCTTTGTTCTGCTATTGCCTCTAGCACAGAAAGGATAAATGTACAAGTACACGCTTATACATGCTTAGAACTACTCCTAGAGTTTAGAAGAGCAGATTTTATTAAGTATAAAGATATGAACAGCTACATTGAAGAAAATGAGACATTATGGTAGCCATAGCTGATTTCTTATCTTCAAGTTCTGAAGTTCAGTAATGCTTTTATTCTTTGATTTGACTGATTTAAGTCTGTTTTCTACTATTTGATTGCAATATGTGAGCAGATATGAACAGCTTTTTTGATGAAAATGAAGGACATTAAGGTAGCCATTGTTGATTTCTTATTGTCTGATTTGAAGGCCTGTAATGCTTTCACTCTTTTGTTTTAGCTGGTTTTATATTATTTTGTTTTGTTTGAGTTTATTGTGTGTGAATGTATGAACAACCATTTCAAAGAAAACAAGAGCCACTAGGGTAGCCATTGTTGATTTCCTGTTGTTATGTTTTGAAGACCTGTATTGCTTACAGTGTTTTATTCTGAAATGCTTTCTTGTGTTTAACTCTATTCTGTTTTGTTTTGTTTTTTGTTTTATGCTCTTTAAAATAAAAAAATAAAACAATAAAAATAAAAGTTAAATGTAGAACTACTATATGATCTGCAACTTCCCAGTAGATGTATAAAGGAAATAAACTTATTCCAGAAATACCTACACCCTTATTGTCTTTGCAGCATAATTTACAAAAGCCGAAATATAGAAATCACTTATATATCCACAGATGAAGAATTGGACAAAGGAATCATGATGCATATGCACAATGGGAATCTGTTCAGCATAAAACAAAGGAAATCTTGTCATTTGCAGCAACGTGAGTGAAACTTGAGATCATTATGCTGAGTGAAAGAAGCCAGGCACCAAAAAACAAAAACTGTAAAACTGTGTTATCTCATTTATGTGTGGGATTAGAAAAATCAAAGTCTCAGAAGGAAAGCATAGAATGATGATAGCCGTGAGCTGAGGGGTACTGGAAATGGGGAAGATGTTAATCAACATGTATACATTTTCAGTTATAAAATAAACGAGTTCTGGAGAATCTGATGCATAGCATGGGTGGTGATGGATTTGTTTATTTGATCATGATCGTCATTTTACATTATCTACAAGTACCGATCCATCACATTTTAGGCCTTGAGGATCTACAGTCATTATTTTTCCATTCAGCATCTAAAAATTACAAATGTGCAAATTTAAAGGACCATAGAGTCTCTCATTTTGTGTTATTATTTTTGATCAAATAGAGTGGAAATTATCAAGTTAGTTTTTTCAACTCCAAAACCATAGAAGTAGTTGAGCAGCTTTCCCTGTTGCCTACACAGCGAGCAAGACCAAAAGAAGACAGAAGTGGGTGAAGCTGTGAGCAGCTCAGTTACATGGACAGGAGCACAGGGCCCAGAGGACCAGAGCTGTCAGCAAGAGGAGGAGTGGAAGATTGTGGGTCGGATGTGTGGCCAGAGCACTGTCATGAGGGGCAGGTGGGCAGGAACTGAACACAACCTGGGGACAGATTAAGAAGGAAAATGAACCATCACACTACCTCACTTTAAATGGAAACAAGACTATGGGAAAGACAAAACAGAAATCCAATGAATGTGTCCCAGAGAGGGGGAAAAAAAAGCAAAAGAGATCCATGTAATGACAGTGGAACTGATGATCATAAGATTACTACAATGAGTTGATGAAGGGATCCTGTGGAACCTGTGGTTTGAATGGAGTGGAAACATACCCTGAGTTAGACTGGAAGACCACTGGGATGGCCCAGAGGCCCCAAGTTAAATGCACCACAGGGTTAAATAGTGACAGAAGAGACTCCTGAAGACTTGTCCCCCACCCCCAATAATTTCTGTATGATGTTCTGAGTATTACTTCTTTCTAACCATCTTTATTTCCTTTTATCATAAAGTAGGTAGGCTTGAAAAGACTTATCAAGCCTTCTAGGAGTTGAGTATATTTAGAGTTCTTGACCGTCTAAATACTGGCTCCGGAGGACCCACAGATTTAAGCATTGCCTTGCTTATTTGCACTGGATCATGTTGCGTAGGGTAAGGGTGCGGGTCAGGATAGAATCCAAGCTAAAACAAAACAAAGGTAAATATGGCTCAGGGTGGTACCCTTATGTCAAGGAAACTGAAAAATCCAGAATCAGAAAAGATCTCGAACTTCTTTTTATGTATGTAATTATTAGTTTTACTTTTTAATCAACACATAATTAGACATATTTACAGGGTACAGTGTTAAAATTCAATAATGTGTATACTGCATAATGATCAAATCAGGACAATTAGCAATTCCCTCCCCCTGTACATTTTTCATTTCTTGGGGCTGGGAATCTTTGAACTTCTCTCTTCTACTTTTTCATAAAACGTAAAATAAGTTGTTCTAAATGACAGTCACCTTCTTGTGATGCATTAGAACTTATTCCTGCTATCTAAATTCTCACTGTTATCCAGAATTATGAAATACTCTATACTTTAGTAAAATTACAACTCATTTACAAAAGACTTTGGGATAATTGCCCTGTTTTTCACATTTGCCTCCGTCTTCCCACCCAGGTTCAATGTGCTACCTCACACAACTTTTTTCTAAAAATTGCATAAAAATTTGCTAAGCACAACCACAGTGCAAAAATATTAGAGAAGAATGTTTTCCTTAATTAAGAGAGAACTGCTTTAAAATGCTTTAGCACAAACATTAATATGCTACCTATCTCCGCAAATATTAGCTCATTTTGAAAACAAAATAAACAAAGTGCTTGTGAAGCAGAGATTGGTCAAATAGTTTGACCAAAGACGGAGGGTTCTTCCAGGTCTGTACAGAGTGTGTGTTCTCTCCGCATTATTCCTCTGGTCCACAGCTCTGTTTGATGCCTCATAGCCAGTGATGAGAGGAGCATGATGGTGCAGTCCTCAATAACAGTCTTCAGTAGAAGCCGGGCGTGGTGGTGTACTCCTGTTATCCCAGCACTCTGAAGGCTGAGGTAGGAGGATCACCGCAAATTTGAGGCCAGCCTGCACTGCATAGGGAAACCCTGTCTCAGAAAGACAAAACAAAACAAAGCAAAGCAAAACCAAACAAAACATGAGTCTAAGTAGAATGTTTTGAGTCTCCCAGGTGCATACTTTAGCTCTCTTGCATATTCTAACATTTCACCAGCCCTTGCCTGACAACGGATTATTTTAGTTTGTGCGAGTGTGTGGTTCTAATCTTCCCACGCCACAACACATTGCTTGGTGGCACAATCCTTTCCTTAACTCACTGTGTTGAAGCCACACAACCTCGAAGGACCAACGGTATTAAGAACATAGATGCTAGGGGCAGGTATGGATGCTCTGAGTTTGAACCCTGACTCTTACGAGGACTGCCCCCTGGGAATGTCATCTATCTTCAGTTTTCTTGGTGGTTGTGATGAGTAAATGATTTAACTTCAAGCCATACCAGGTGCGGAAAGGAGAGAGGGACTTGAATCAGGGTAAAATTTAAGACAGGGCACCCAAAACCTTGGTACCAAAGCTGTACAATCTCTTAAATGGATTTTTTTTTATATGTCAGTGTCAATAGTGCTTGTTGACTGGATTGCACAATTAAAAATTCAGGGTCTACATTCTTGCCAGGGTCTGTAGACAAGAATCCTGATTCAGGCATTCAGAGCCACGCTAAAGAGCACACATGATCATCAGCTGCATTGGCAACTACTAGAAGTAAAAGATCATACTCAGAGTTATTGCCTCAGTGGATTTGCAGGGACCTCAGCCAGATGCAGAGATGCTGGAAAAGGCTCGGATCTATGCGCTCTATCTTTTAAATCCCTGTTAATATTAGTGCATACAAATCCAGTGTGCACCCTGCCAGTTGTACTTGTCATTCTGTATTTATAAACGAAGGCATATATATAATTTCACCCTGGTAATTTTTCTAATTATTTCTTTCTGTGACTATGCTAAATCACAGGCAGTGACAACCAGAGGCAGTGACCCCTTGGGTGCACAGCAAAAATCCTGAAGCACGATTGGCAACAGCAAGCACATCGGCAGGTTTTCCCATCACCTCTTGACTTCAGATTGTGTAGTTGTTCCAAAGAGAAGAATACCCACCCCATCCCCTCCTCCCACTTCCCCAGGCCAGATTGCCTTTTCCCCTTCCCCTCCTTCAAGGAAAATTAAATGAAGACAGCTAACGAGCAGTTTTATTTTCTTTCAGCAAAGGTCAGCAATCCCACAGCAGCAAATTAATCCCAATTAGTAATGATATTTTGTCTTGATAAATGATGACACATTTGATTTACTGTGTTTCCAGGATGCAGGCAGCAAATGTTAATGATTTGGTTTGCTGGGAATTTATACTCTTGCTCATTTCCCATTTGCTGATCAGTTGCGGCTCATGAAGACTTGGCTGCTTCAACTAATGAACTGAGAGGCTCTCAGGAATAATGGTGTGTTCTGCAGGCTTCGTTTTTTCTTTCTTTTTTTTTCATGCCATCTGTAGAAATGCAGGTTCTTCTCAGAAAATATCTCTGGCAGGCAGGAAGGAGCGATTATGATCATATCAATGTCACTTGTAATTTGTATTTCACTTGTGTAATGGCATCCCCAATAAATGAAGCTTTCTGTACAGAACAAAACTAATTATAGCAAACTCAGAACTGTTGCATGTGTGTGTATGTGTGTGTGTGTGTGTGTCTGTGCGTGCACAAGATGAGAACTCATGAATAGAAACATCTAATCTTTCCTCATTTCCTTAAAATATTCTGATAGCAGTGATGCGGTTTACATAATGATTTATCTGCCCAGCTGGTAGGGTTTTAAATGAGACCAATGAGGATGTTTTCTTGAGGTCTTCATAACTAAACATGCGATCCTTTTGTGTACAATAAATGCAGACATAAATGAAATGCTTTCTCTTTTTTGCCCTTGCTTCCCAACTGGTGCTTAGACAGTACTCTGAGGATTGCCATAGGCATGGGTAGCCTGCCTTCATAAAGCCTGCCACAGCTGTTCCCCACGGTGTGCATGTCAGGATGGGGGTGTCTCTGCGACCAGAACTTGTCCCCTAAGCTAAGCAAAGATTCACACCAGCAGGATGCTAAGGGGAAGACAGGCTTTCCCACTGCTGGGAGGCTGGGCTGCCTGTCACACACTGATGTGATCACTGCTACAGAAAATATATGGGATTGGTGGCAACCTGAGGCAGTCTGGTGTCTTTGTTTACATGACTGTGAGCATGAGATATGCAGACCATTACCATCCTCATTTAAGAACTGAGAATGTGGAAGCACCATTTATATTCTCCCCCAGGGGATAGAATGTTTTTCTCTCATTTTAATCATTGTTCTTACTATCAACTCATATAACATCAATAAACTTCACTCTTCTTGCTTACGGCAACTCTTATTAGTGTGGTAAATGACTGGATCCACCTCAGGCCTCTTCCACTTTCCCTTCCTGAGAGTTCTATTTGGCTTCTCTATCCTGGACCTAAATGGCTTTTACCTCTGGGATGAAGCTGACACTCCCCACTGCTTCTGGAATGCGAATGGTTAGGGACATTTGGCTGTTTAGCAAAGGCTGATAGTTTCGGCTGGTGCAGAGAGAGATATTAATGCGATATTCTTTTTTTTTTTTTTTTTTTTTTTTGCGGCACCAGGGATTGAACTCACGACTTTGTGCTTGCCAGGCAGGCGCTTAGACCGCTGAGCTAGATCCCCAGCCCTGTTGTTTCTGAGACAGGGTCTCACTATGCCGTTCAGGCTGGCCTTGAGCTCACTTTGTAGCCCAGGCTGGTCTCGAACTCACAACGATCCGCCTGTCTCAGCCTCCCGAGTGGTGGGATTACAGGTGTGAGCCACCACGCCTGGCTTAATGTGATATTCTTCACCAGTCAACTTGTCTATTTCAATGTGTTCTACTTTTCATTCAGACATAATATTTTTTCTTATATTCTTGACACAGTGTCCAATGGAGCATGCTATGGTTTGTATATAGATGGCCCCCCACAAGCCTCATGTAGTGATGGAAGCGGCTGAATCTAGTGTTTGTGATTGACTTGTTGTCTAGTGCTGGGACTGGTGGTGTGAGTTCTGCACCCGCCCAAGGGTGGAGCCAGCATACAATGTAAGGTCCAAATGGGGGCGTGTTTTCCCTCTTTTGTGCAGTTTGGTCTTGCAGCTTGCAGCCTCTGTGAAAGGCTGCCCCTCAGCCACACCACCCTGGCTTGGAACCAGCTAAGCATGGACAGAAATCTCCAGAAACTGTAAGCTAAATAAACCTCTCCTTGTTTCACTTTGGGCATCAGGTATTTTGTCCCAACAATGAGGGAAAAGTAGCCAAGACAGAGCATTCCCTGTATTAGTCCAGGTACTCTGAAAATGCAGATAGGACATGGAATTAAATGTGTGAAAAATTTAAAGGGAAATGCTTACATCCCAAAAAGTTAAAAAGAGCACAGGAGACTGAGAAAGTTAAGAGTGCCCTACATTCCAATGCTGGAGGTTTTGTTTCTTTCATGGTGAATATAATACATGATTGACTTATTCCCTCTAGTTTGGTGATCTCACAAAGATAAGGCATTCGCATTCTGGTGTTATTTCAGTGGGAATACTATATATCCAGGAGGATACAAGTGACATTTAGGATTTCATAATAAACATGAAGATGGTCCCTTTCAGTGAGACTGCTATTACAAAACTGACTGTTCAGCTGGTTCATTCTTCCTTTGATATCTAACTTCAGTCCCAAATGCTTTTTAAAATTTTCCTTAGGACTCCCTTCATTATAACATCTCACATTCAAATACCTCAGTAAAAGAACGCCTACACTGTATGTTATACTTATTCTGTGTTATGGCGTTGGTTCCATTATTTTCCTTCATAAATCTTATCCTCTATTCTCTTCAGGACAGTGTGGTTAAGGAGTAGTTGTAAGGGGCAACACTGATCCTAACTTGCTGTGTTACCTTACGCTACTCCATTTAATTCAACTGAACTTAGTATTTCATTCTGTGAGTCAAGAGAATTAGAGTAAAGGATCTCTAAGCTTTCCGTTAGTGCTACTAATCATAAAACTTTGGTTTATCTAATGTCAAATGGCAAGCATTCTGTCAGCATTTACTGTAGTGATTTTAACCTCAGAAGACGCTTATGTTTAGTAAAGGATCAGGTGGTGGGCTATCTCCCAAGGGGACAGTGGAGAACCGTCCCTGTATCCCATTATAACCCCAGAAGGTATGACATGGAAACAGGAAATCTTATGCTTCTTAAATCAGATACAACAGGATAAGCACCCTCAACCAAATGACAACCTGATCACATTTCCGTTTACCAAGTGTGATCCTGTGGAAATGCAAGATCATTAATAACATCATATTTTAAGAGAGTCTGTGATAGCATTGCTGATAGGAAATAGGGAAGAATACAGAGGTCCAGTCTTGGTTACTTTTCTCTCATTGTTGAGACAAAACACCTGATGCCCAAAATTAGGAAAGGAAAAGTTTATTCTTCTTACAGTTTTTGAAGGTTTTAGTCCACACTCATCTGATTCCAAGGCAGGGTGGCATGGCTGATGGGCAGCCATTCATGATAGCTGCAAGTGACAAGAGCGAAAGAGCAAAAAAGGGCAAAAGGGCAAAAGAGGAAGGCACGCCTCCTTTCCTCCTTTATATTGAATGTCAGCTCACTGCACCTGGGGGCATGCAGCACTCACACCACCAAGCCCAGTGCTAGCAATCAACCAATCACAAATGCTGAATTCAGCTGTCTCCATGACTGCATGAGGCTTTGTGGGGACATCCAAACAAACCACAAAAGGTCCAACACTATCTTTGATTTTATCTTTAATGTTTTTGGACATGTTATCCATAATGTGCTCCCAGATGTACCTTTTTTTTTTTTTTGTCTTTTTGAGACAGGGTCTCACTATGCAGTTCAGGCTGGCCTTGAGCTCACTTTGTAGCCCAAGCTGGTCTAGAACTTGCAACAATCCTCCTGCCTCAGCCTCCTGAGTGCTGGGATTACAGGAGTGTGCCATCATGCCTGGCTAAATGAACAGAATCTTTAAATTAATTACTTGGAGTGCAAGATATCTGCATTTAATTTTCCAAACAATATTAGCACATCCTTTCTTTTCAATGAACTAAGAGAATTTAGTAGCACAACTATCTTAACTATCATATATATATATATATATATATATATATATATATATAATTTCTTTCAGCTTCTCCCACTAGGGAGATAACACAATATTCACACATGTGAGTCTGATTTATTCCACTTACATGTATTGTCTCTACTTGCATCCATTTATCTATAAAAGTTTCAAGTTTAACCTTCTTCATGACTGAGTTGTACTCCATTTTATTAAAACACCACAACTTTTTTATTCATTCTTCAGATGATGAGCATTTTGATTGCTTCCAAGATCTAGCTATTAATAATTGTGCTTCTATCATTGGTCATTAGAGAAATGCAAATTAAAACAACTCTGAGATTTCATCTCACTCCAGAAAGAATGGCCAGGATCAAGAAAACCACCAACAACAAATGCTGGAGAGGCTGTGGGGAAAAAGGAACCCTTCACCACTCTGGAAGTCAGTGTGGAGATTCCTCAGAAAAACTAGCATTGGAGGTCCCATTCGACCCAGCTATTCCCATTCTGGGTATCTTCCCAGAAGAATTAAAAACATCATACCACAGAGATATATGTGCACCCATATTTATAGCAGCACATTTTTTTTTATTTTTAAGAGAATAGAACAAAACAAAACAAAGCAAAACAAAACAGAATAGAGTCAAACACAACATAGCATTTCAGAACAGAACACTGCAAACAATACAGGTCTTCAAAACATAACAACAGGAAATCAACAATGGCTACCCTAGTGGCTCTTGTTTTCTTCGAAATGGTTGTTCATACATTCACACACAATAAACTCAAACAAAACAAAATAATATAAATCAGATAAAACAAAAGAGTGAAAGCATTACAGGCCATCAAATCAGACTACAAGAAACCAACAATGGCTACCTTAATGTCCCGTTTTCTTCAAAAGAGCTGTTCCTATCTTCTCACATATTGCAATCAAATAGTAGAAAACAGACTTAAACCAATCAAATCAAAGAATAAAAACACCATTGGACTTCAGAACCTTTCTCCCATATTTATTGGGGATTTTGTATCTTATTGAGTCTTTCAGTTTCTTACACTAGGGAGACGATGCGGTGTTTACACATGTGAGTTTGGTTTATTTCACTTATGAGTAAGGTCTCAAGCCGCATCCATTTACCTATAAAAGCCTCAATGTGATCCGTCTTTATAGCTGAATAGTACTCCATTGTATAAAAGTACCACATCTTCTTTATCCATTCCTCGATTGATGGGCATTTGGGTTGTTTCCAAGATTTGGCTATTACAAATTGTGCTGCTATAAACATGGGTGCACATACATCACTGTGGTAAGATGATTTCACTTCTGGGAATATGCCCAGAAGCAGGATAGCTGGGTCAAATGGGACTTCCAATCCTAGCTTTTTGAGGAACCTCCAGACTGATTTTCACAGTGGCTGCCCCAGTCTACACTCCCACCAACAGTGGAGAAGGATCCCTTTTTCCCCACAGTCCCACCAGCTCTTATTACTGCTTGATTTCTTGATAATAGCCATTCTTTCCAGGGTGAGGTAGAATCTCAATGTAGTTTTCAATGTAAAGGTCTTTTATATCCTTCGTTAGATTGATTCCTAGGTATTTCACTTTTTTTGGATTCTATTGTGAAAGGTGTTGCTTTCCTTATTTCTCTCTCAGTGAGGTTGTTATTCATGTACAGCAAGACTGTTGATTTTTGAGTGTTGACTTTGTATTGAGATATAATACTGAGTTTGTTTATTGAGTCTAGCAGTATTTTAGTGGAGTATTTGGAGTCTTCTATGTAGACTATCATGTCATCTGCAAATAATGATAATTTAACTTTTTCCTTTCTTGTG
>RJWT010054337.1:0-10296 GCA_004365215.1 Cuniculus paca
GAATTCTTTGTCTCCTTCCAGTATTAATTAATTTTTATTTAGGTAATTTGCTGGATGAAAAATATTTCAGCGTTTTAGTTTATCTTTGGTTTCTGATGAGGTTGATCATCATTTCATATAATAAGTATCTTGTATGCATGTATGTATGTATTTATTTATTTATTTTGAGATGGAGTTGGGCTATGAAGGGTGGCCTTGAACTCACTATGTAGCTAATAAAGCTGGCCTCGAATTTGTCATCCTCCTGAGTGCTTTGGTATTCTTTTATTTTTTGCTTTTTCTCTTGATGATTGAAATACTTCCCCATTGTTAGTCTTTTTTCCCAATATTCATTTTGCTCTTTGATTTAGTGTATGATATTTTATTTTATAAGCTTAAATTAACATGTAGTAGTCCTCTCCTTTTCCATGGCTTTGTTTTCTGAGTTTTCAGTAACCCTTACTCAACTGAGGTCTAAAAATATTAAGTAGAATATTGCAATTGTAAATTACCATTCATTCGTTCATTTATTTGCAGTCTGAGGATTGAACCCAAGCTTTTTGCAATGAGTTACATCCCCATCTTAAACATTTTGAGACAGTGTTGCTTTAAGTCACTGAATTGTTCAGATTGGGCTCAATACTGTGGTCCTCTTGCCTCTGTCTTCCAGAATGTTGGGATTATAGGTGTGGGCCACCACATGTAGCTATTCATAAATGTTTTAAATTGCTTGCTATTAAGAGTAGTGTTTTGAAATCCTTCACCTGCCTGCTCTAAGCTATGTGAGAAATGATTCATCTTGTTGACCAATATATGCACATTGTATTCACTATTCTTTCCTTACTTACTTAGTAAATGTCTGGGTTATCAGATATATAGGGCTGGTGGAATCTGCAACTTCAGGCATCCACAGAGAATCTTGAAACATAACCTTCTACCCCCAAAAGGAAAACTATCTAGCATTATATTTCCATGTTTTTCTCCTTTATATCTTCTGAGTTTTATGGCTTGTTTAGTGCAAAATCTCTTCACTCAAATATTATAATTTTTCTCTTAAATAATTTAACAATATTTCCTTTTAGCTCCCTGTAAATATTATACATATATAATTTTATTACAAAAGATTAAAAGATATAGGCATTATGAAGATGAAAGTTCTCCTTTGTGTGTTTCTCTACTCTGCTCCCCAGATACATACTATTGTTCCATTTGGCTCATATACTTTTTAGTTCTGCTAAATTTAAAACTAGGCATTAGATTTTATCTGATACACTGTTTACTTTAGCAGATTTTACATACCACCATGTATTGGTCATTTCAGGCATCACCATTCTTTCATTTAGTAAACAAATTTCTTAAATGTTTGGTATGTGCCAGGTGATATCATCATGTGTAGTTGTTAGGGGAAAAAAAGCTGACCTCTGAGTTAACATTCTAATGGCGCAGACAGAAAAAAAAGTCAAGCAGTGACAGATGGTATGAAAAAGGTTGAAGCAGGATTGAAAAAAGGATAGAGCTGGGCGAGGTGACGCATATCTGTGATCCCAACACTTGGGAGACTGAGTCAGGAGGATTGCCATGAGTTCAAGGCCAGCCTGGGCTACATAAGTGAGTCTAAGGCCAGCTTGCACTACATAGCAAGACTCTGTCTCAGACAAACAAACAAACAAACAAAGGGTAGAGATTTCCTGGTGTGCTGTTTTAGATGGTATCAGAAGGGGAAGTCTTTGTTCCTTTTTTTCTTTTTTGGTAGAGAATTGTAGTCAGGGTCTTGCTCTTGCCAGGCAGGTACTGTTGCTGAGCAACATCCTTGGCCCAAGAGAGAAGGTATTTTTGAAAACTGAATATTGTAGATAGCTATCTTGGAATCTCCTCGTATGGCCTTTCCTCTATGCTTTTACTGGTTAACTTGCCCCCCCAGCATCCTTTTTTTTTTTTTTTTTTTTTTTCAGCACCAGGGATCGAACAAACAACCTCGTGCTCCCCAGCCCTGTCTTTCCTCTGTTATGTACACATCTTGTGTGTTTAATTTTCCTATTTTGGGGAAAGTGGAGGGGAATAGGATCTCAATTGAGCCCAGGAATTGGAGACCAACCTGGGCAACGTAATGAGACCCAATCAAAAAGAACAAATTTCCTTTTTTTGCCTTTTGCAGTACTAGGGATTGAAACCAGGGCCTTTACACTAAACTACATTCCAAGCCTTTTAAATTTTTTATTTTTTATTTTTGAGATAGTCTCACTAAATTGCCAAATCGTCAGGTTGGGCACAAGCTTCTTGGTCGTCTGCCTCAACCTCCCAGTCCTGGGATTATAGTTTTGTTCTACCACAACCTGCTCACTTAATCTCTCCTTAATTTCTCCATGTTACTCTCCTACTCTTTAACAACCAGTATGAATTTTTTGTTTTTGTTTGCTTAAAAAAAGTTGCATCACATATAAATGTAACCTAAACTATATTAATTTTGCATTTTTTTTGGCATTCATGTGGCACTGTAGTCTTCTGTGATTTGTCTTTTTTGGTCATTACTGTGTTTTTCAGATTAACCAATTTTAGCTGGTCATGGTGGCGCATGTCTGTTATCCCAGCTGTTTGGAAGCCTGAGGAAAAAGAAGCACAAGTTTGAGGCCAGCCTGAGCAACATAGTGAGACCCTATTGTAGTCAGGGTTTGCAAGGGAGTAGATTTAATACAGGGCACATAACTTATAGGATTTTCACTCAAAGAGTCAAATGTAAAAGAGTGTGGGAGATTTGTCCACACAGTACAGACCCAAAGAATCCAGCAGAGGGCTTACATCCCATAGCAATGTCCTGCGCAAGTCCAGCTGAAGGCCTGGAGCCCCTGGCAGTGTCTTCCACGAGTCCAAATGGAGGCCTAGAGCCCATGACGATGTCTCATGCAAGTCAGTATCGAGGCTTTGCATTGGGACGGTCCAAAGGTCAGTGGTAGAAGCTAGAAAGGGTGTGCCAATGTGATGAAGGATCTGTTCCAGCAGACTGGGGGATCTGTACTGGAGTCCGGAAGCAACACTCAAGGTGACCAGAGCTCAAGAACCACAGCCATGCTCAGTGACAGCGACAGCCCAAGCTCCTCTGATGATGAGAATAACTGAGTTCATACCAGGAAAACCAGTGTGACAGGCTTCTCCAAGAGAATCAACAGCACACCATCTTCCCCTTCAGTTCTCCTTTTATGCTGTTGACAGTAGTCCTCAAGTGGGCCTTTCACACCCTGAACCATGCTGATTCAGTTCAACTGGGCATTACAAGTTGACTATTAGATAATCTACCAAACTGTCTCCAAAAAATTACAAAGAACTGGAGATATAGCTCAACACTGAGTTCAATGCTGTTTATTGGAGAAAAAATTGAAACTTGTTGCTGAGCTGTGTATTTTCCTGTTTAAAATATTTCATTGTGTGAAAAGCATTCCATTGTGTATATATCACTGTTTTTCCATTCTGCTGTGAAGTAAATATTTGAGTTGTTTCCAGTTTGATTAATAATTGAGCTTATTACCTGGAGACTCTTCTAATCTTTTTACTTATCAGTCTGGAGCTTATGCTTTCTCCAGGTTTATTTATTTTTTAAAGAACCAACGACGTATTATCACATGTATTTAGATCTGTGGTTTTCTCTGCTGTTTTCTCCATTAATCTGATCAAATTGGCCTATTCTCCTTTCTAAAAATTTATGGTTTGTTATTGATGCCCTTTTCTGCTTTCTGTATTTCTTAATTTTATTCCTAAACAAAACATAGTATAAGAGTTGTGAACTTTCACAGATATGAACAGACCTCGCATTAGGAACATTCCTAGCTGCATACAAATGGCAACAGTAACTCAGACATTGGCCTGTGTGCTTACCATGCAGTGTGATAGTGTACAGTAGTACAGTGTTCATCCAGAGCCCAGGATGTCTGGAAGCAATAGGAAAAGCAGTGGTGATGTGAAGGGGACTTCTAGGAAGCACAAAGTAGTAACCAAGGAAACAAAAGTGAAAATAGTTGAGAGATTGGACTGAGTCAAAAAGATGGTAGATGTCATTCATTCTTATAACATGAATTGTTCAACCACTGGCACCATTCTAAAGAACAAGGGAAGATCATGGAACATGTGCAGTTTTTTAATGCTTTACATATTTGTGTCAAAGGTGTGTAAGACTCATTTTGTGGGACTTAATGAACATTCCCCTGGAACAGAACTCGTTTGAAAGTTGGGAACTTTTAACACCACAATTTTTTTCTATCATTTAAATGAGATTTTAGGTATGGAAAGAAGATAAATTCATATAATCAGTCCACTTGAGCCAGAGACTTCCTTCCTTGTCTTTCTTTTCACATTATTCTTCTTAGTTTCCATTTGATGTGTTTTTTTTTTAATATCTTCAAGTTTAAAGTATACCTTGTTGCATGGGCCTTATTTGACAGCTTCATTATAAAGCAGTGTGTTTATATCGTAGTGGTTTGATTATCTTATCACTAGACAGTAAGTGCTTGATGGTGAGGACTGTAGTTTTTATTCTTTTTATCCTAGAATATCAATATCTGATGCATGCAGTTTATAGATGCTTTTTGAATGAATATACTAAAGACTTAGTATAAATGGGAGCAGTCTGTAATAGGCACCCAGTAGCCAAACTACTGTAGTAGTTTGTACTGTGGACTACCAGCCTGTGAGATTTAGTTTTCTTGGAGAGGTAACCATTTCTTTAGTTGTTAAGGCAGCAGTTCAAGACTGATATATGTGGTAAAAAAGCAAATCAATAGGGTTTAAATTTATATGATTTTTTTTTTCTTTAACAAGCTAGCTAGCACGACTGCTGTGTATATTGGGGGATGTTCTCTTGGGCTAAGTTGTCTGATATAGTGGAATATTTTAAATAAAAAAATAATAGAAGAGGCTGAATGGTAGGGTTGTTGTGTGATCAATTTCTAAAACATCTGAATATGTAAATATATTTGTATAATTTAGAATTCAAAGTGAAGTATGTCCCTTTGTTTACCCCCAGCCATTCAGACACTGTTTAGTTTTCGAGGTTCCCTGCCCACATGAATTGATTTGATTAGTTTATAAATACAATAATCTTTCCTTATCTGTGGAAGATTTGTCCTAAGACCCCCAAGAGATGCTTGAAATGAATAGTCCAAACCCTGTGCATTTAATACATACATATATACACAAATTGAATACCTTCTCCATCTTAACTCTTACATATAAAACACTCATTGTGCATTGTGGCCGTAACTTTTGCTGTTTGTGATATGATAACAAAAGCAGCGGAAGTTTCTTTGTCCTTTGTGGTAGATCTTAGCAAATTCAACATACAATTTTTTCTTATTGAGTTGAGAACTTTCACCTTTTGCTTAATGGAAGCACTTTATGGCTTTGCTTTAGCATATCTAAATTGTTAGCATCTTTACTGTTAAGCTTTGGGGGGGCATTATAAGTTAATTAAGGATTACTTAAACACAAACGCTGTGATACCACAACAATCCCTTTGATGACTAAGATAGCTATTAAGTGACTACTGGCTAGGTAGCATTTACAGTGTGGATATGCTGGGTAGTGGGGTGATTTCACATCCTTGACTAGATAAAATAGGATGGTGTGAGATTTCATCATGTGCTTCAGAACTATGTGCAAGCTGAAATGTATGAATTAGAATTTTCAGATCATGGTTGACAGTGGATAACTGAAACTGTGGGTAAGAGGGTAGATGAGTACTACCGTAGCATTAGATTTTGACTTTGTGCGTGTATACTTGGATTGATTTTTTTTTTCTTAAAATTACTAATCTCATCATTTGTGTTGGTATAATAGAATGAATTAAAATATTTTAATTTTTTTCAGATATATCAAATTACAGAATGGATTGCAGGCACTTTTGATTTCAGATCTAAGTAATATGGAAGGTAAAACAGGAAACACAATAGATGATGAAGAGGAGGATGATGAAGACGAGGAAGAAGAAGAAGAAGATGACGATGATGATGATGACGACGATGATGATGAGGATTCTGGAGCTGAGATAGAAGATGATGATGAAGATGGTTTTGATGATGAAGAAGAATTTGATGATAATGAACATGATGATGATGATCTTGATACTGAGGATAATGAATTGGAAGAATTGGAAGAGAGGGCAGAAGCTAGGAAAAAAACCACTGAAAAACAGGTGTGATTTTTGTCTAATCTTTTTAAAATTTGGGAATTCTTTGAGATAACACTAAGCTCATGATTTATGTCTTACTGGCCAAAAAGAAGTATATATTTATTTTTGATTTTCAATGAAGGTCTATTCTGTATAGGAATTATATTTTGAAAATATTTTGTTCTGATTATAAAAGAAATACTCATTATAAAAGCCGTGGAATATAAAGAAAACCAAAACAAAAATTACCTATAACCTCTCAGAGGTAATCAATAGCAATATTTGAATTTATGTGTATTTATATACACTGTATATTTTAAAAACAAATTCCAAGAGGTAAGGATTGGCATAAATTTTAGCCCAGGGTGAGTAATAAGAGAGTACGTTATTTTTAGAAAGGCTGGAGAAGGAAGAGAGTGATGTTCGTATATAATCTTAATCCCAGAGATGTAATTTCTGTTTAGGGAATTGAATTTGATTTATCTGTTTTTATCGGAAAGCACTAAAGAATGGGCCAAATATGTACACTGAAAGAGTTTAATAGAAGTTGGGGAATTGAACTTAGATTAATATAACAATTAACAAATAGAAATGTCCTTAATAGAATTTTCCTCATGAAGGGTGCTCCCATTTTATAGTAGGAAGTTCTCATATTAGGGGAGAATATTTTGGAGGCATTACAGTGGCATTAACCAGCAAACGTTTATTGAAGTTAGTCTCTTGAATATGATAACAGATTCAACGTGGTACAATCTACATATACAGGGTTTCAGTCAGATTATTAAGTCTAAAATTTAGGTATTATATGAATACATGAAAGTGGTCTGCCCCCAAAGATATGAAAATGTGAGTCATAAGTAATAAAGATGTTTTGTTTTGTTGAATTGAGATGAAAGTCTACATTTTCAGTTAAGTCTCAAACTCGGCTCAAGTGATCTTCCCATCTCAGCTTCCTGAGTAGCTGGGACCACAGGCATATGACACTTTACCAGGCTTCAGTATTTTTAAATTAATCTCTTGATAGTCATTCTTTGTGAATTTTTTTTAAAAGACAGTTTTTTTTTTTAACTAAGTTGTTGTGGAGATTGAGTTGGACTTCTAACTTTTATGTATCTCATTAGTAGAATGCTTGCCTAGCAAGTGTGAAGGCCTGTCTTCAATCCCTAGCATCACCAAAAAGAAGAAAAAAAAACATTTTGCCCCTTCTTACTTAATGTTCAGTAATACCTATTTCTGTGTGGCATGAGAAGCCAGGGAGGTGTTACCATGGAAGGCTTTACAGATGAAACTCAAAACATGGGATGGAGGGGAAATATATATCTCAATCACTTGATAGTGTATACTAAAGTTTTTATAAACGGAAAGAATTAATAAAATCACTTTTTTTTCTTTTTTTTTGGTCTTTTTGAGACAGGTTCTCGCTATGCAGTTCAGGCTGGCCTTGAGCTCACTTTGTAGCCCAGGCTGGTCTCAAACTTGCGGTGATCCTCATGCCTGGCTATAACAAATACACTTTTAATGAGAAATAAATTTAATAATTTCAAGTAGAGCAATAAGAAGAAATTTTAGAAGTCACGGAACAGAAAGAATTAAGAAATTCAGTTTAAAATTAGTTCTAGTTTTCTCCCTTTCTGGATAATCTTAGGCCCTTTTGTTTTTTGTTTCTTAAGGTCAAATGGTCACATAATTTTTGATTTCTATTTTAGCTCTAAAGTTGACTGAATATTTGTTACCTATAAGTTTCTTTCTTTTCATTATTTTTCTTTTTTCTTTGAGACAGGGTCTTGCTATGCTATCTTTCTGTATTTTCTATCTGTAAGAAATTTCTTTGTGTCTCTAAGTAGCTTTTCCCTGTGCTTTGGTCTTTTTTGTGTCTTTTATTAACTGATAAGGTAATTGTGCTTTGGATTGGTGAAATCATTTTGATTCAGAATCAGTAAGTATCCTAGTGCAAGGAAAGAATGTATCATTCCATAAACTGGATAATAGTTTAAGGTCATTGAATGAATGAGTATCTAGAAAAGGAAACAAATTAGTCTAGGTAAGAGATACCTTAAGAGAACTATACATTATAAAGCAGTTTTATGATTTAATATTTATTTGAGAAATATAAATCTTGTTTAAGGTAAATATGAGAATTCATAAAGGAAGTAGCAAAAAAAACTGATAGTTTTTTTTATAAACCCATACCTAATCACTTTTCTGAAATACCTTTTTAAATTTTCCTCTAGTTTTTCCCTTCTAAAAGTTGTTCTTGATCTAAAATTTTGATAATAAGATTGAAATTTAAGTATAATATACTGAATTATTTATTCAAGGCTTTCTTAATTCTCACGTCTGAATTTCTTGGGTAGGAAATTCTCAAGTATGAATTTCTTTTCTAGCAGTCGCAGAGCCTGTTTTTGCTGTGGTCAAAGCTGACTGATAGACTGTGGTTTAAGTCATCTTATTCACAAATGTCTTCAACCCTGCTGGTCGAGACAAGAAATCTTTATGGGGTGGTTGGAGCTGAAAGCAGGTTAGGCACCTATTAAGCATCACAGAACAGGTTACACTATGGTTTGAAGAAGTGGGTATTCCTCCATGTTTTTAACTGAGTTTATGTGCCTAAGTCGTAAATGTTGAGATATGTAGTATCAAGTGAGGCTCTTTGGTTCTTCTAAAAACATACTTTCATTTTTTGACACATGGCTGAATTGTACACCAGATACTCCTTATTTTCTAAAAGGTTTTTTTCTGTTTCACCAAATGAATTAGCCTGGTGAATTGACATTTATAAAATTTGGGAAACAAAATATTCACCATCATATCTTTTAAGTATTCAAATTGACTGTTTTTCAGACTTTCACCTATAGTGATTTAATGATGTGCCCCAGTTATTTTACATACAGGGTTTGGTATACATCATCGCCCTCTATTTTGTTAAAAACCAATTTTCCCAAGGCACTGGGAGAAGGTAGCCTGATAAGTAATGTATGCTATATATGGTCAGTAACAAGTGAAGAACTAAAAAGCCTCTTTAAAGTATAGTTTTATAACTTTTTAATAGCTAAATATTTTATTTTTATTATTTTAGTTAGATATTTTTCTGAATACGCTATTTTAATAAAAAAACTGAGTAACATTGAGAGGTTTCACATCTAGTTACTGAACACAGGTTTTTAATTGCTTAGAGATCTTTAATTTACTTAAATATGTTAATTTTGCAGATTTCCAAAATCTGATAATTCAAGGAACAAACTTGGTTCAGAATTGTGAAATTCTGACATCATAATTGGGTGGGGTGGCCAGTCCCTCTTCTGTCTTGCTCTTTTTTTTTTTTTTTTTTCTTTTTCTGTCTGTTTCTGCTTTTTTCCTTAGGTCTGCACCTGTTCAGCCTTTGGCAGGATGGCAAGTGGAGGAGCAGCAGGGTGAAACTGACACAGTTCTGGTGAGTTTCACTTTGCTGCTCCTCCTGATTCTCAGGGAAAGAATTTTGTTAGTTTCCCATTGGAAAACTTCATCTCCAAATGAATCCTTAAGAGGAGATGCTAATATGTTCCTTTAAGATTGACTCCACTGTTTGTATGTGTTTTACTTCTTGCAGTCTGCAGCCGCTCTCTGTGTTGGAGTTGGGAGTTTTGCGGATCCAGATGACCTGCCTGGGCTGGCGCACTTTTTGGAGCACAGTAAGATCTTGTAAAATACCATTCCCAAGTGTTTTTTTTTCCTCTCCAAATATGTATGAGTTGATTTCAAACTTATGTATTTGATAGAAATATAATATACAGTAAAACCTTTGCAATCATATTTTGTTCTGAAAACATGCTTGTAATACAAAGCACTTGTATTGGGAAATCTACTCGGGACCCCTTCTGTCTCTCTCCCAGACAGAAACTTACTTTCTCTCAATAAATATATTCTGATCTTTTAAAAAAAAAAACAAAAACCACTTGTATTATCAAAGTGAATTTCCCCTTAAGAAATAAGGGAAACTGAGAGATGATTCATTCTACCACCCAAAAATATTCATATGAAAATGATTACAGTATTGTAATATGATATAAAAAGGAAAATACAAAATATTTAAAAAAAAAAATGAACATGCCCCTTTGAAAACCTTCCTGGATAGTGTGAAGGAGATAAGAGAGGATTACTATGTAGGATGACTTTCTTTATCACTA